>JAUMHB010023495.1:0-25929 GCA_032359685.1 Pittosporum tobira
AAAACCAAAGGATGCCTTCCATTATATAGCCTTGGAAGGAGCCTTAAGTTTTCTAGTTTTCCAATGTGGGACGAAAACAACTTCACAAAAATCAAATCCCCAAACATTCGATGTGGGATATGAACCAAAACTAATAAAAGAGACTTCACTCATTCACAATAAGGCTCCTCTTGGACAGGGACATTGTTAGTTGACACTTAATCGGATTGTGGTTCCTCTTGAATCGATATTGATACTTGTTTGGATTGAGACTCAAATCATAGATGCTTTATCACAAATCTATCCATCCTTAGTAAAAAATTATTCATAATTAAAATAAAGAGGAATATCAAATATCACTGCCTATTTTAAAAAGGAACAATCTTTACTTGAAAAGACTTAGTTTTTAATTTTACTATCTACTTAAAAAGTAACAATTTTTAATTTCACCATCTACTTTTTTCAATTTAACAATTTTAAGTTTACCTTATTCCTCATAAAATTGTATCAAATTACAACATATAAAATTAGAATTAAGGCTAAGTTTGAATTAACAATTGAAATATGACATTAACAAAAAAAATTACACAAATAATATCAATTATTCAATCAAATAATTAATACAAATAAAATAAGAAGACACTAAACAAATTTAGTTAAATACAGTAATACACAAAGTTTCACCTGAAGCAGCGGTGGTCTACTGGTCGTCTGGTTGGGTGGATTTCAAAGCAGTGTCGGATTGTCGCGTTGTCCGGTCACGGGTGGTCCGGGTGGAAGCCTTTTCTTTTGTCTGTCGATTACTCGGGACAGTGAGAAGTCTGGTCCCTGGATGAGGAACTAGGAAGTCTAATGGCTGAAGTCCAAAGATAAAAGATTTTTTTTTTTATTCACTTAAAGGTCTTGCCGCCTTTTATATATATATATATATATATATACACTAATTTATTTATTTTTAAATTGTGAGGGTGCATGTGCACCTTAGGGCCCATAGATATATCCGCCACTAGAATGAATGGAGTAGATGACAATTGACTTTTGATGTAAATTTATGAAATTTTAAATACAATAATATAATATCGTTTAATAATTAAAATTCACAAACATAATAATTAGCAATGTCCTAAGATTCACGAAACATATCTATTTCGAAAAGAGAAGGTTTAGTACCTTGAGCGATTACTCGAGAACTAATTATTAATATCATACTCAGTTTCTTTAACGGTTATTAAAAAATTAATCAACTTATTTTTACTCCGTCCAATAATATTTGACAAAATACTTCGACGCCCAAATAGAACATTGGTAACTGGCACTATATTTATTTTATAATGGAGAGTACTAGATAATATAATATTAATTATATTAATATAATTGATATTATATTTATAATATTTATATTATTATATTAATAAATTTTTTAAATTTCAAGTTAGATTAGATGAAAGTTACTTGACTCACAAGTAACATAGCCTATATAAAGGCTTTTATATTTTTTCTAATTCTACAAGTTATATAATATTAGTATTTTGCTTATATTTTCTTACGTATAACTTCCTCTTATTATTATTCTTCATATTTATATCATATTTAACATGGTATGAGAGTCACCACCATTCAAACCCTATTATTGCCGCTGCACAGCCACCATCACTTTGTTTTTCAATCTGCCGCAAAACCCTAAAGGAGCTGCACAATTTTTGATAAAAATTTCACTCCTTTAATAAGATTTATTAAAACTCTCAGCATACCATCAGAATCTTCTCTCCAAGACGAGTCTGCAGAAACAAGAATTGGCGAAATCGGAGTTGAAACGAGCATACACGCACCAGTGGAAATTTTCGACACAAGTCCACGCGCTGCTGAAAAAAAAAAACCAAGAAAAAAATCTAAGCCAAGCCGAGCCAAAAGGGGAGCCAAGCCAAGCCAGACTTACATCAACACATCACATCAAATCTGCATACACACAAATCTGCTGACATAAGCAGGCTGACCTCAACAGTCACATGGGCATGTCTGCAGCATGTCATCAGACGTCATAGACCGGCTTCAGGCACAAACTTGACTGGTTTGACTTGATTCTGACCAATTTTATTTTTTTTGCGAGGGTTCACCGTTCTTGACTCAATTTTGTAAGTTATTTCCATTTTTTGTATTATTTTTGAGTTCGAACACTACTACAAAACAGACTATAATTATGGCCAACTATTCAACCATTTCATTTTACCAATTTCAATGTTAGTCAGATTAGTCAACATTTATATGTTTCAATGCAACAACAAGATGTTATTTGTAACAAGCAGTTTTGTTGGTTGGTTAATTGGTCACATTTTATTCATGAAATGGGTTGGATTGGTATTAGTCTGGATACGGCAAAATCATTCTATTAGATCGAATAAGTACATTCGATCTAATAAGTACCTTGTGTCAGAATTGAGAAATTCTATGGCTCGAATCTTTAGTATTCTCTTATTTATTACCTGTGTCTACTATTTAGGCAGAATACCGTCACCCATTATTACTAAGAAACTGAAAGAAACCCCCAAAACGGAAGAAAGAGAGGAAAGTGAGAAAGAAACAGATGTAGAAATAGAAACAACTTCCGAAACGAAGGGGACTAAACAGGAACAAGAGAAACGAAGGGGACTAAACAGGAACAAGAGGGATCCTTGTTGTTATAGGCCAAAAAATCATTGTTATATCCAATAGCAATGACTGCCTCCCGTTTCTATAGAAGGCGTAGATATAGGTCTAAAGCAACGATTTTTTTTTTTCTATTGCAACGGCTCCAACCCTTGCTTTATTATTATGTCCACGCCAAGTATTTGATCAATTATAATGACTTTTTTTGAATAGCTACAGGAGGTAGCCGTTGGTATAAACCCTATACCAACGGCTATCTCTCCCAAGATTCTGCTCACCACTAGAAATTTTACCTACAGCTACAGCTGCAAATGACCGTTGCTATAGCCTATAGCTACGACCAAAGACCGTTGCTATAGCCGAAAATTAGATCAATAACAATGACCAAATTGAGCTAGAGAAACGGTCATTATAGCTTTACCAAAAAAAATTATAAATTATATTTTCCTATTTCCCTCCAAATCAGATTCCCATAAATAAAATATAACATAACTTTTATTAGTGAAAACTTACTCAAAATGTCAAAATACAAATCATGTTGTTCACATACATTCCCATTCAAAATACACAATCATATTCTGAAGTCTTAGGATGGAGCCCTACAAAAACACCAGGCGCATTGAAAAAATAATTGCTTTTGTTTTTCTGCCCCAAAGAATCAGAGTCTGAAACAGCATGAGACACTAAATGACCCATGTTTTGATCTTTCTGGTGTGATCTTGTCCTCTTCCTCAGCATTATCCTGAAACCTCAAATCTGTAGAAAGCACCAAAAAGCCCTAATTTGTATCAGAATCAAGGAAAAATGTAGGAGAAACATCATATAAATATGACCTACATTAAAAAAATGCAAAACTAAATTGTTATAAACAGGTCTTTGTTAACAATAGAAACAAAGTACATTCACCTGCAAGGTAAACTTAGTCACCCTCTTTTATGTTGATATTCCTTTTCAAATCAAAGAAGCATTCTGGGTAAACTCAGTCACCCTCTTTTATGTTGACATTCCTTTTACTTGCACACTTGCACTGCTATAAAGAATATATCAAAATAACAACAACCGAATAATTGATGCTGCTGTCCATCCCATGTTCAGTCAAAGAAAGTATCAGGTGAAAAACAGACAATCAGGTTATACAGCAAGTACTAGTAAAAATAAAAAAAATAATAATATCAGAAATGTACCAATGCAGCTGCCATATAGTACAGTATTTTAGTAAATACATACATGGAAATTATTAGAGAACCTTTGTATGTGAAATACTATAGTATAAAGTTGTTTAACAACTTTTAATTACAGCTTCTGCTATAGCACTTGTAATTACCACAACCAAACAAAGAATTAATTTTTTAGAATTCGTATGGTGAGATATTTTTAATTACAAAATTTCATTAAGCTTCGGCCAACTACTCACCCAATCTATCTCTTGACATAATTTTTGTATCATAAAAAATTCTCAATTATAACTAAAATATAGTTGGAATCTGATATATGGTAGTCAAATGAGACAAAACAGGAAATCTCAATCAATTGAAAAAAAATTGATCAATCAAAATGGTGGTCAGAAAGTCTGTTGTCTTACATTTTGTGGCAGCCTTTCCCTAAAGAAGTATCTAAACAAACAATAACGAACAAATCAATTTAATCAAGAGAGAATTACTGAAATACAGAAACCTCCAGCTAATAAGGAATATAGCTGTGAAATCAAAAATGAAATTTAATTAGAAGCTTTTAAAGATTAACAAGTTTACATACCCAAATTATCACCAAATTACTAGCTGATGTTACAAGTTAAGTGTAAAATCATAAGAGTGGAAGAACACGCACCTAGGTTTCTGGACGTGCTTCTTTTGGTCAATTGGTAGCTATAATACTCTACAATGTATAATCATAGAGATTAAGATTGCTTTGCCAATATTTACCCATTGGTACTTCTTTTTCCTCATAACTCAACACTATAGATAACTAAGAATTAGTGTAAAGCAACTATAGAAACCAGATATTGGCAAACACCGAGATGATTAAATTGCTTAGCATTTCGACATATAATCAGTGTAAACCAAGAAAAGACACACATATCACCCATCTTTACATTATTACACACACATAACAGGGGATATTATTGTAGTCACTAAATAAAAGGAATATCAACATAAAAGAGGGTGACTAAGTTTACCCAAACAATATTGTGTAACCTTGTGCAAGGTGTGCTTCCTACATTCTTTAGACTTGCAGTATGTCTTCTTTGTCTTTGGCACATTCACCTGCAAAGGATGATAATCAACAAAATTTGTATTTGAATGATAATGGAAAGAGAACCATCTACAATGTTTCAACATCAATAAGCATCGTCTTACAAGACACAAGTGTCCAGATCAAACCATCAAGGTTACAATTGAAATTTCTACCGAACTTCACAATCTCAAGTTCAACAAGGGCATATAAAGAGAATGAACACTGAAAAACAAACTATTAGATTGGAGACTAAACTAGTACGCTGAAAAATGACAAGGCAAACTTATGGTTATCGTGGAACTCTCATAGGCATGCCTTAGGCATTTCGGGTTCTAGCCTTCTGATTCATGGTACAACAATTAGTTCATGAACCAAGATTGTAGGTAGCATTACCCTGCCAAGAGCTCAATAAAACAATTCATGGTGTGGAAACTGGAAAGCAAATCAACATATATTTGAAGCCAATTTATCCAACAATGAAGAGCTTTCAAAGGTTTACCTCCCTACAAAACAGTAGTTTGCTCAACTCAAATACACTACATGACAAATTCTACTGCTTACAATCTTACAAACATATATGGTACCAATTTTGTAAACATATAAAGAAGGCTCTGGCAAAACTTGGTGAGCAGAGAACAAAACACATATATGTTTTCAAGATGAAAACTTTAGCTTCTTCAATTACAAAAGCAATGAACAAATAGCCTCCAATGTCCTCAATAAACCAAGTCTATATAATTACATAGCTTGATATGCCTCGTGAAGATCTAAGTAGAGTAGCTACAAACGTGACAGATAACTTCAAGAAAATGAAAACTAAATGAGAAATGAAAAGATTTTCGAAGGTTGTTATCATGGTTGATCGCTGATAGACTTTGGCAACACTGAAGACGTAGCCGATAGAGAAAAGCAGAAAAGCAGCGACCCGGGTTCTGTACGCACTATAATAAATGAGTAGGCCAGTGTGTCTATTAAGAGAGCTTGGAGCTTAACAATAGAGCAAATCAAGGTCGGAGCTTCAAATAGGAGGAGCCGGAGATTCTAATTGCAATTGGAGCTTCAAGTCGGAGGTCTCGGAGCATCAAATCGGAGATGTCAGAGCTTCAAACCGATATACGAACTTCTAATTGCAGGTCATCATCTAGTCAGAGATGGACGAATTGAACTTGAAATCGGAGGTCGGAGTTTCTAATGGAGATTCGCGAATGGAGCTTCTAATGCTTCTCAAATGAAAATTGAAGTGGAACAAAAGATGAGGGAGTGAAAGTAGAATGTAGGGAACGAAATAGAATGGAGGCTAGGAACGATTTTAGGGCTCAAATATTCTTCATAAAAAATATTACGTTGACAGGTTTCTAAAAATAAACAAAAAAAGGCTACAGCCACGGCCATAGCATTACAGTAATTTATTTTTTAAATATATAAATTATAATTAGAAATAGAATATATAAATATATAAATCTATTCAAAAAAATTAATTAAAAATTAATTATTTTTCTATATTTTTTATTGGCTTTAAAATTTATACCACATAATTGTTAAACAAATGTTATATTTATTTTGGGACGGAGGCAGAGTGAAGAAAAAAATTTAATTATTTTTATGTATTTTTTATGCGCCTTAAAATTTGTACCACACAACTGTTAAATAAATGTTACATTTATTTTGGGACGAAGAGAGAGTGAAGAAAAAAAAATTAATTATTTATATATATTTTTTATGTGCCTTGAAATTTATACCACACAACTGTTAAACAAATATTGCATTTATTTTACGACAAAGGGAGAGTGAAGAAAAAAATTAATTAAAAATTAATTATTTTTATATATTTTTTATGCTCATTAAAATATGTACTACAAAACTATTAAACAAATGTTGCATTTATTTTGAGATAGAGGGAGAGTGAAGAAAAAAATTAATTATTTTTATATATTTTTTATGAGCATTAAAATTTGTACCACACAACTGTTAAACAAATATTGTATTTATTTTGAGACGGAGGTAAAGAGTATGTGTGTGTATCTATAGCAACGGCCAATAAAAAATATTGTAATATATCTATAGTAACGTTTCCGCTTTGGCTGTTGCTATAGGTCGTTGTTGTAGTCCAACTATTCCAACGACCAATAAAAAAACGTTATTGTATATCTATAGCAACGTTTTTGCTTTGGTCATTGCTATATGTCGTTACTGTAACTCAACTATTCCAATGGCTAATAAAAAAATATTGTTGTATACATATGGCAACGTTTCCGCTTTGGACGTTGTTATAAGTCGTTGTTGTAGCCCAACTTTCTAGTAGTGGAATATTTACTGTTTAGTTCAAAATTAGTTCTGTTGTGCAACTATTATGGATAAGTTTGAAAGTTCTACCATTCCAATTATTCTTGATGGTACCAATTATCTCGCATGGTCTCAAGCGATGAGTAGCTATTTGAAAGGTAAGAGATTATGGAGATATGTGACAGGACGTATTATTGTTTAACAAAAACAGTGACTTTAACCAAACCTGATAGAACCATCACTATTACAGCATCTGATGAATCTGAAGAAAAATTTTAGGATCGTTTTGAAGAATGGGATTGCAAAAATAATCAAGTCATCACATATTTTCACAATTTCTCAGTTTGCTCTATTAATTTGCAATTTAGACTTTATGAAACTATAAAAGATGTATGTGATTTTTCGACTTCTCGATATACTACTATTGGTTTGGCTTATCAGTATCAAATTCTTGCAAATGTTGCGAGCTAAAACCAAGAACTTAGAGAGAGAATCACAGATTTTCATTCTTGAATGTAATGTCTTTGGGACTAATTGGCATTATCTGAACCAAGTGGAAATATGCCAAATATGCTGTACTTTATGAAGACTATAGGGACCAACAATATCTTATGCAATTTCTCATGTCTCTCATGGATACTTATGAGTCTATTAGAGCTTCTCTCATACGTTGAGTTCCTCTACCATCTCTTGAAAGTGCAATTTCTAAACTCAATTTTGAAGAAACTTGCCTGAATACTCTAAAAGCCAATACATTCAATACAGAGACAGTCATGACTGTTAGATCTTATCAACCATCTTCCAAGAAAGAATGTCATTATTGTCACCAGCTAGGTCACTTCATCAATGATTATCCGACAAGACCTATTTCAAAGTTGAAGTGTGCTTACTGTAATCAAATGGGTCACCGAATTAGAGATTGTCCTCAATTGCATGAAAAATATGATCCTAATCATAGGAAAAGCGCTAGCTCTCGTCCAGTTGCTTCTGCTATATACTAATATACCTTCGACAATTGTGAATATGAGTGATCTCCTGCCATTCATTCAACAAGTTTTGGATGAAAACAAAAATTATCTAGGTACTCCTTCTACTAGTAGGTCTACTACTATAATTAATGTTGCTGCTACTACTATTGCTACGCTTCCAGGACTTATTGAGGAATTTAGTTCATAGGACAAACCATGATTACCATTGTTACTATTGTCTACCGTTGTTACCATTGCTACCGTTGATAGTTGCTAGTTTTTTTATGCTTATGTAACAAGCTAAAACTCGTTCTATAAGACTTTTAACTTAAGGGGGAATATTAGAGAATATAATATTAATTATATTAATATAATTGATATTATATTTATAGTATTTATATTATTATGGTAATAGATTTCTTTGATTCTAAGTTGGATTAAATGTAGGTTACTTGACCCACAAGTAACATAGACTATATAAGACCTTTACGTTTTCCCTAATTTTACAAGTTATATGATATTAGTATTTTGCTTATATTTTCTTACGTATAACTTCCTCTAATTATTATTCTTCATATTTATATCATATTTAAGAGAGAGAAAAGGTAAAAAAAAGGAAAATTAAAAAACAAACACGATTTGCATTATCTAGCAGTAAAAGTCAATTTTTATTTTTGCTTACAATTCTATAGTTCTATCAACCTTTTGGCAAGTTTTTTGATATTTTCTGTTCGTTTGCAGCTGAAAGGCCAAAAGCATTACTCGACAATTTTTGCCTTTTAGCTGTTTTTCTTGTTTACCCAGTCATTATTCGTGTTGAACATCTCAACTTCAACCAAGTGTTAGTATTAATTATTAATTATATCCAAACAAAACGAACATGATTTGGAAGCATTTAGTGTGATTTTGATATTAAAAAAAAAAAAAAAAAAGACAGAAATGGAACTGATCGATTAAAACAAGAAAACGTCTATCGTGTTTCTTAATAGTTTTGCTGGCTTATAGTTTGCTGGATGCTATTGTGATTTTCATTAAACATCTGGTGACGTTTGACGTGCACAGCTGAAAGCTTAATTAGAAACTGGATGAAATACTTATATAAGTGCTAACTTTGATTAAATAGAAGAAATTTAGAAATGGTTAAATTACAGAAATGTGCATATTGGGAAAAAAATGATGATTTTTTTTTTTTGGTAATTAAGTGAAAATTGATGTTATGGTATTTGATAAAATTTCAACATTGTGTATTTTGAGTTGTTACCGCACCAAATAGTTGCAACAACCATGTCGTCTAGTTGGTTGTTGGAAGGCTTATAACCACGTAAAACGATTTATTATAAATGGTCAAATGATAAAGTTATCGGTAACAAACCACTCTTATTTTTCCTTGAATTAATTAAAGTCTGATGAACACAAAGTTTAAGGCCGCAAAAATGTATTATTAATATTTTGGTTTGTAGGATCGAATATATTCCAAATTAACTAGGAAGAATATTCAAAAACTAGAATAATTGAATGTAAGGTCAACTATATATTAGTTGATTTCATGGTTAATTCCTCACAGTATCGTTACATCACAACGAAGCAGCAAGCAAGAAGGTGGCTGGGTTTCAAGCTGCCACAGTGTAGCATTCGAGGCCAATCACAAAAGCAACCTATTTGGCATCATAACTCCGATGGAAGAGGAGAAGCAGCAACTAGGGAGCTGGATTTGGATGCCATTGACTCAAAGGAGTTCGTTTAGGGTTTTTCCAGCCACTTTTGTGACCTTGAGCTTGACGAAGATCATGAATATGAAAATAACAGCATGTACTTTGAAGATCGAAGTGCACAAGACCTCGAAAAAAAACCATCATGCAGTTTCTGGAGCAAAAGTTCATAAGCACTTGCCAAAACCTAAACCTGAAAAAGATAGACTCAAAGTGATACTTCTTGATCAAAGGTTGTTTACGGTTTATAAGCGCTTATTTCTTGTTTGCTTAACGTTGAATGTGATCGGGTTAGTGCTAGCATCAACTGGTTATTTTCTAAATGGGAAACAAAAAGCCACTCTTTTTTCCTGGCAATATTCTGGCCTTAATATTTTGCCGAAGTGAGGCATTCTTGAGGCTAATTTTCTGGTTAGCTGTGAAATTTCTCGGCAGGCCATGTATTCCTCTTCGATCAAGATTTTTACCACATCTTTCCTCCAATCTTTCGGAGGAATTCATAGTGGATGCGGTGTTTCTTCAATAATTTGGCTAATTTATGCGATTATTCTTACGCTTTAAGATCAAAAAAAATCATCCCCTTTAATACGATGTGTAGCTTCATCTATTCTTTCTTTGCTTTGTTTATCTTCTTTGGCAGCCCTTCCTAGTTTTCGTCATCTCCATCACAATGTTTTCAAACCAATCCATCGGTTTTCTAGCTGGACCGCTCATTTTTTAGTTTGGTTTTTTGTTATTCTCACCATTTCTTATGAACCAACTCAAAAACTCTACTTTTTTCGTTTATCAAAACTCGTAAAAGCCCAAGAATTTTACTAAACGTTATTTATTACAATTCTTGTAGTCCTCCCATGGCTAACAATAAAACGCGTCCCAGTTAAAGTGTCATCCCCTTCAGGCCATGCTTCTATCATCAAATTCAAGGGCGGAGTTAAAACTGGAATGCTAGGCAGAGTCAGTCCATCGCCCTTCTCCTAATGGCAGGCGTTTGGAATCGTCTCAGATGGGAAGAATGAGCACATGATGGTGGTTGGAGCCGTTGGTGACTTCACCAAGTCCATAGTCTCCAACCCACCTAGCCACCTTCGGGTCCGCGGGGTACACTTTGAGGGTTTGCCTTATTTAGTAAACTTATGTCGAAGGGTAGTGTTGGTGGCCACGGGCTCCGGCATTTGTGTCATTTTATTGTTCCTTATGCAACCGTACAAGGTAGAGGTTTGCTTAGTTTTGGTGGCAAAAGGGGTGGAACAAAAATTTGGGAAGGAGATTAAGGAAAAAGTGAGTGGATTTGTAAAGAGAAGGTTATTGTGCATGACACGGCGGAGTTGGGGAGGCCTAATGCGGCGGAGACGAGTGTGGAGACTGCAAGGAGGTGGAATGCGGAGGTCGTGATTGTTACGAGTAATCCGGAGGGGAGTAGAGATGTTGTGGATGCATGCAAGGCTTCTGGAATACCTGCGTTTGGTCCCATCGGTACAACTTTGTTATGTAGCATGATGGAGGAACTCAAAACTAGTATTGGTGGGAAAACATTTTAAAAGCCGGAACGAGATTATACCCATACCAAATTAGTACTATGTGATAAAGAATTGAGTATTTTTGTATGGTGGACATTTTATCCACTTTTTGTTTAACACAAACTGTATATAATGTTGTATTTATTGTAACAATTTATGTGTTACATTTTGTCATTTTAGTTTTTATATAAATACAAGAAGGTGATATTTGTAATATACTTTCTAGCTACTACTTGCAGTCCACTATAATGTTACGAACGTAATGCAAAATTATACTCTGAATTGCAACCGGAGAAATCCAGAATACAAATATCATTTTCCTTTACTCAAATTTTTTTTTTTTTTTTGGGTGGTGGTTAAGAGAGAGAAGGTTGCTGCATATTGCAGTCATTTTTGTGCTAAGGTTCTTATCTAATATTGTCAGGACAAGTTGTTTTGTTTTAACATAACATTAAACTAGTATTTGGAAAATAATCTAGAAATGAAAATCCAAATCCAATCTGTGGGAAATTTCAATAAAATGTAGGCAAACTTTCATGCCAAAAATAATCAGATTTCCTTTACAATTGAATCGTAAATAACCCTTCTTTATTCCTTACATGCTGAAAAAACAAGAATAAAATATGTATCCTGAAAACAATGTTTCTAAGTCATGTCCAACTTAAAAAAGAGCCGCATAAAGAAGCTGGTTCCAAGTATCCGGCAATCCGGGGAGACACCAATGGCTGCAGTCAAGGGTGTGCCGGCCGCCACTATAGAACGTCGGGTGTGCATCCTTTCGATATTGCGACAACAATGTAATATCCAGTAAATAAACTGGTTTCTTAATCCTGCTTAAAACTTTGTTGACAACAATTGCTGCCATTGGCACCCCTGCAGGGTACCTTATGCCGAAAAATGGTTGTGTCTCGCGCGCACATGATTTTGATGGTGCACCCCAATCCTTACCCCTGATTTTTACCAAAAAAATATTAATGATTGAGTTAATAAAAAAAGAAAAAGGTATATATAATGTGATGTATCTTGGATAATATATTATAATATAAAATATATTATATCATAAGATAAACATCGATTTGTAAGAAATAAAAAATAAAATAAATAAAACGATGCCGTTTTGTTTAAAATGTTGATCTTACAAAGTGCATTATGATTTATCTACTGTTGTCTCAATAAAAAAATATATTTTGTGACTAAATAGAAGGGGAATTAAATAGCTTACTCGTAATGAGTTGGAGAAATCCCTTGGAAAAAAACTTTGGTTTTGGATGGATCAACATTTATGTTGACCCATCTAGCCCAAGTAGTCAACCCTTTGTAGTAAGCAACCAACCGGTTCATATCCTTGTACGTTTTGCTTCCGTCTTGCACATAATCCCATCTGCAACCATTGATCATGCAACATAGACAAAAGTAAATTATATATAGAATTCCACCAATATGTGTCATTCAAAATCGTCAATGTAACATGGCATATAGTTGATTCTCTATGGAAAAGTTCAAGAATGTTAATAAAATTATAGGATGCTATTACGATTTGTGAGCTCGTCAACATATGCAGGGTCGAGAGACAATACTACTCTTTAAAAGATATTATTTTCGTGTGTATAAATTGACAACGTTACCCTTTAACAAAATTATTTTTGTTCGTATAAATTTTAAGACGAGAGTGTACTTGTACGACCACAATTTATAAATTATCAGCTAATAAGCAAAGTATGTAGATCTTACGGTTGACTACTTTTTGTGTGGGTCCACCAGTGCCACGTGTTGAAGATCAACACGTCCATTCCGGTCCATGCCTTGCCGGCTTGAATCGAGTCGAGTTTCAGGACCCGGCCAATTTTCTCATGTACAATATCCACAAGGTACGTCGTGCGATACAACATTAACCTAACTCCATAATTCTGTGCCCAAAAATAATTGAATGTTATGTGTTGTCTAAGGGATTCGAAGCGTAATCAATGCAACAAGCATGGTCATCAATGCAAAACTAAAACTTTTGATGCTCTACTTTTATGATAAAGACAGAAACATTCTTGAAATTTCATGGCTCGATTGTGCCATCTAAGCCCCAAAATTTTGAAAATTTCATTTATGTTCGTATACATTATCGACCATAGAAAGAAGGTGAACCACATACAACGTGCCCAAACAGTCCTCTAAATTCATCTTCATAGTTATATGAGACTTTTTCAAGTTTTTAAAAAGTTGTAGGTTGACTTAAGCTATAAATTGTGTCGACTAATTAGTCAATATTAATCGAGGAAAATTAACTAATTTTAAATATTTAATTAATTTATATAATAAATAATTATTTAGCACCTAATTATAAATTAATCAGAATTATGTGAAAAAATTTAAAATACTTAATTTTTTCATGCCATATGCACTACTTTTATTTATTTTTCGCTCAGTGGATTGTCTCCCCAATAATCATGGAGGGCGTGGTCCATCTTTCCCACTTTACCATGTCCTGGAACTTTTAATTTCGACGTTCCCGAATTAAGTGAGTGAAGTTTACATGCTCACTTGAATTTAACAGTGCTATCTTGTGACGCATTATATATTAACATTTTTTAATGTTAATTTCTAGATAATTAATATTATTAAATTTTTTAAATTAAATATATTATAATAACGTAAAACGTTCAAAATAAATAAATATTATAACATAAATAAGACCGGGAGTACAAATTAAAGAAAAACAACAAATACACATTGATTGAAGTGTAATTGTGATAAAATAATAATAATAATTTAAATAATTAATATTATTAAATTTTTTAAATTAAATATATTATAATAACGTAAAACGTTTAAAAATATATATATATATTCTAATATAAATATGACCGGGAGTACAAATTAAAGAGAAGCAACAAATACGCATTGATTGAAGTGTCGGGATTGGAGTACGAACAAAACAGAAGAGGCTTGTAAAGTCATCTTCCCTTGGTCTGCTACTGTTACCCAAAATGACAAAAATCATTTACACATCTTGGGGTACCCTTTTACTAAGACCCAAAACTTCAAAGTCAATGTTTGTTTTTCATAATTTATTCTACCTATTATCATGATTGAACATTGATTTCTTGCTTAATCCGCAATCATACTGCTTAATGTATCGAATTCAAATCTTCTAATGTATTATATTATCTGCTACATCTTTTGTTATATTTTATATTTTTCACACAAGATTTATTTCTATATTTATAATAAATATTAAAATTAATTTAAATATATAAATATAATTTAACAGTTATTCACCGGATATAATAGAAAATGTATGTTTGAGAGAGAGAGTAATAGGAAATTTGAATTTGTAATTTATCTACTAGTTCTTTGACTTTTACCTGCTATTTCATTTCATACTTAAAATTACACATATTTCAAAAAATAAAAAGGGGGAGAAAATCTTGCATAAACAAACTTTGAAGAATGTGATCTGTTATACTTTTTGAAACATTTATCCCCACAATAGAACTAAAACCGAAGAAGACGTAGTTAGAGAACTTAGGAAATTGATATTTATATTCTAAATTTTACCACTAACACTCTATAAAACCCGTATTTTAGTCGTACAACGAGAATGTATTGCACTGATTTAGTAAAATTCAGAGTATATTCTCTAAGAGATGGAGTGGAAGTAGGAGAATTGAAGTAAAAAAAAAAAAAAAAAAATTCCTTAAAAATAATCCAGTTATGATTGAAGAATATAATTTTACCTTTATATAAAGTTGAAAAGGAAAGGAGGAGGAAAGACAGGCATGCATGCACTGAATAAAGCAATAATTTTTGCTAATCCAATACGAAAAGTAGTTGCAGAGAATCAATACTACTAGGTAGAACAACTCAATAAAGATGATCAAAAGAAATGGAGGGCCAAAATTTAAATTTTTTGAAAAAACTCACCACAAATGCAACTTCAGAAAGTGAGCCACTCTTTATGACTGAGTACTTGGCATTAGGTGCCGCCGAATGAATCAAACAGCTTAAAGATATCCACATGTTGAAACTCAATGAATCTCCCACAAACATAATCTTCTTCCCCCTCATTCTCTCCAAGAACACCAACCCATTAAACCTGCAACACTCAAATTAATTTCACCATAGTTACAGAGCTAAAAACAGACTGAAAACAGAGCATATGTGTGTGTGTGTGTGTATGTGTGTGATTATAATAAATATGTACCTTGGGATGTTGCAAGAGAAGGGTTGCCATCTATATTTGAGGTAGGATTTATCGGGTCTGCCGAATTTTTGGCAGTCGAATTCTTGATCTATGAAGGGACAACTGGAAGATTGATAGAGAGGATAAGAGGCATCATAGACCCATTTGCCCCTGAAAAAATTGCAACCACTGGCGAGCTTTCTGCTGTTGCTGCTGACATTGTTGTAATTCTGTACTTGAGCATTTGTTTTTTGGTTACAAAATAGAAGAAATAATACAAATACAGAGAGGAACACGGCTTTGGGCAGAGAACCCATCTGGGATTTCGATCCGGGAATTGCTGTGACGGAAAAGTTGTCTCAGAATTGTGTTTTTATAATGTAATAACTTTACTGCGCCGGTCCCATTCCACAATAACTACAAATATTAAATAAGTTATAAATTGAGTATAATAATATTTCTTCCGTTCCATAAAAGTATTTTATTTAAATTTTTTAGTTAAATTGATTAAATTTTAAATTAATAATTAACCTTATATATTTAGGTATTTAAACAAATGAATATTAGATCTATAAGTAAGTATATTTGATGTATTTTCTAATAATTATAGTTTCGTCGCTTATCTATGTATAAATTTGTAGTAATTTTGATTCAAAAAATAGTCAATTTGACTAAAAAAATTCAAATCAAGCCATTTTTTTATGGGACAAAGAGAGTATTTTTAATTTATTTAAAAATAATTATTATTAAATATTATTTTTTTATATCTTATAATATATTTAAGTTAATATATTAAATTATTTTAAATAAATTATGACAAATACTCTCTCTGTCCCAAAAAAACTAGTTGATTTGAATTTTTTTGTCAAAATTGACCAATTTTAAAACTAATAATTCATCTTATATATTGAAATATTTAAACAAATGAATATTGGATCTCATAGTACATTTGATGTAATTTCGTATGATTATAGTTTCACCGTCTAAATATATATATAATAATAATAATTTTAATTCAAAAATTTGTCAATTTAATAAAAAAAAATTATGTCAATTTTTTTTTAACAAATATAAATTAATATTTATATAAAATATATTTAAAAAGTCATGGTAGTAAAGAGAGAGAGAGGGGAGGAGATTGGAAGCTGCAACAAAGTCCCATTTGTATAGTCTGATTAGCGTGTGAAATATTGTGTGAGCCTTGTGGGGTTGGGCCAATTTTATTATTTTTATTTAAATAAAGATGTTTGTTTTCTTTTGATTGGAAAAAAAAGGGGAGGGTAAGAAAGAGGAAAAGCACTTATAGGAAAGATTATTGTCTATTTTTGTGGTTTTGGCAGGGGTTTCATGTATGGTTTCAAAAGTAGTTTAGAAGGCACCTAAACTTTTTCAATTAAGGTTTGCTTGTATTTCATCATATATTTGACACAATTTATTTTAGAATAATTTATAATTTATTTATTAATTAAAAAATATTTATTAACTAATTTTTTTAAGTTATAAATTAATAATATTTTTATATTTAACTTATAAAAAATAATTAATAAAAAACATAATTTTAAAATATTTAATTTTTAAAAATAAATTTTAATAATTATAATATTTTTAACCATTGAAGTTTCTTGTCATTGTCACTCTGCCGTGTTGGCGGCCACCCACTATAAAAGTTCGGTAACATTGTTCATGGTTTTCGAACCAATTAATTTGCCGTAAATTATATTGCTATTCATATTATTGGGTGAGCTGGTAAATTTTATTGCTATTCATATTATTGACTTTGTCGTTTCTCACTTGTAGTTGCCAGCGTGGTTCCAGAGACTAGCTGACAAAACTTCCAAAAGTGGCACCTTCTTTTGGTAGCTGAATTTAGTTTCATGCACCCTGTTATTGTTGCCCATCGGAGAAAGGAAACAATTCTCAAAAAAAAATAAAATAATAATAATAAAACAAAACAAAACAAAAATGAAAAGATTACATTAATTAACAAGAAAAAAAAAAAGAAAAATAATATTTTATGAATAAATAAATAAATAAATATAAAAATTGTAAATAGAAATACATTCAAATTTGGGAGAGGGAGAGAGTTAGTTTATTGTCAGACTTACATTGGAGGGATACTTCTCCCAACAAATTCTTCTTTTCATTCGTAAATTTTAAATTTTAAATTTTATTTAAGAGACATTTGACTATTTATCGCTCGGTCCAAAGAATGTTCGGAAAATAAATCTTTTCCCATGTGCGGATAGAATTGCTTCCAAATGTGGTTAGGGGCAGATATGAAAATAAAATAACCAAGTTTTGGTATAGCATACATAAAACTAAACTTTCCTTTCCGTCGCCAGCGCGGAGCCCCGAACACATTTTTCTTCTTTCCACCATCTTTTGTGGACAAAATGGGATTTGGGGTTGGGTTGGTCCAATTTTTATATTGGTCCCTCGGATTTCCTAAATCCCAAGGCATAGCTTCAGAACCTATTGTTAAATAGACTGAATATTTTCTTATCACTACTATTTTTTTAAAACTAATTTCAAAAATATATTTTCCTGTCTTTTAATTTTTGTGATATGTTATTATAATTTTTTATTTTTTTTTGCGTATATTAAGAAATGCGTTGATCAAGTAATTGTCAAAATTATTCATATATGCTTTGAATTATGGCAATGGAAGTAATATATTTTGAATAAAAAGATATAGTATGTGTAGTAATAATGAACGTAGGCTCATTTTTATTTGAATTGTAAAAGCACATGGACAGTTAAGTCATTTTGTTGATTTTGACTTCTCTAAAATGGAATTTTGTGATACGTCTTACTAAATAGCGTCGTTAAAATTATGGAACTGATTGAGTATTTAAAAAATTAATTATCTTTTATAAAAAATATTTTTTAATTAAAATATAAAAAATTATATAAAATGTAATGTATCCAATAAGATACATCGTAGTATAAAAAATATTGTCTCATACGCTAAAATAACGTCAAAGAAATAAAAAAATAAAAAATAAAATAAACAAAATAATATTATTTTATTAAAAATATTGAATTTATTAGATATACTATAATGTATTAAAAAAAATTTAAAATTGTTTATAATTTAAAACGGAAATAGTACTCCTGATCCTATAAAACCCGGAAGAAAGTGGAAAGAAGAGATCTAAACAGAGAGCGGAGGGATAATGATCAAGAGATTGAAGGAGAAAAATGGCCGATAACATGTGGGTGATGTTACCATAACCTCCATGTGCCCACGTAACCACCAGATAACTCCATGTGCCCGCGTGTCACCAGATAACTCACTCCTCTTCACTGTTACCAGCCCCTACTATAAGGTAGACCATGTTTAGAGCAACTTACTTAATTAGTTTATAATTTATTTTACAATAATTTATTTTAAAAAATTAATTAATAAGTATGTTTTTTTATAATTTATTTAATTAAAAATTTAAATTTTAATTATTTTTAAAAATAAATTGTTACAAAAATAACAATAACAATGAATGCTTCAAAACTAATTGAGTTTTTTTTTTTTTTCTTCCGACGAGTTGGTGGATATCAAGGTTAAGAGTTCCATATGAATTTTGCGATTTTAATATTATTTTTGATTAACTATTGTGTACCAAATATAAAAAGAATGAAAATGATATTTGGACATGAGACACCCAAGTACGTTTCTATTTGTGAATACTCCATCAAAGCTTTTAGTATTCCGATAAGGTAAAAAAATATATTGGCCAATTCATGGGTGACACGTGACACCCTATAAAATAATAAAAGATTATAATTAAAATAAACTATAAGTTGAAAAAAAAAATACATATTGACTAATTTTTTAAAATAAGTTGACAATATAGGTTATACTTGATCTATAATTTTTTTTAAATGAATAAAAATAATTAATTTTAAGGTAGTTGACTTTTGAAAATAAGTTATAATCAATTTTAATAAGCTAGGCTTGATATATTAATAGCTTAAAAGTGCACTTATTAAATAATTATCATGGGAAGTGGTTATTAAGGTTGTAAGTATAATTAAATCGTTCGGAATTTATTTGAGATTGTTTGGCTAAAAACTAGATTTGAAATATAAATGATTAAAATATGATCACATTTTAAAATTCGATTAATTATTTGAAACTTTATCAAATTGTTATTTTATATTAATATTTTATAATATTCGCTCAAAAATTTCAAATTATTTGGGCTCAATTCATATTCAGTCTTGATTCGATGGCTAAACGAACATACACAAATTTTATTTGAAACTCGATAAATTATATGAATAAAATCTGAACATATCAATATTCGATTCGATTCAACTCGATTACACATAGTAATTATCTCGGATGGCTATCAAATCCGAGCTCACATATGAAGTTTAATGATTGCCAACAAGAATTTAAATCATTCTTTGAATAGAACTCTAGAGTTATAAAAGGCAAACATCCCAAGTAAGTTCTATATATTCATTCGCTTATTCAATCATACTCCCTCTCTTAATATATTTTCACTCCATCGAGATTATTTTCGAAATTTGTTTTGCATGCTCTCAACGATATTTTGACAAATTTTCGTTCAACAAACATTTTAAATTCATCTGACATAACTCGATCAATTTTTAGTCGCATCAATTGTCAATTTTAAGAAAACTAATATTTACAAAAATAAATCATCATATTTTTATAAAATATGTGAAAATTACATTTTCCATTTTGGACAGTTTATGGTTAGATTAGGACAAAGCTACTTAAAGTGCTGAGATCGTACTTGTTTGTCAATGGAATATTAGTAATTTAATAGGTCCAGAAAAATACAATTCCCTCCCCACATAAACCATAACATAACAATTTCCACCTCTAATTTTATAACCTTATCCCCAGATTTTGATACATCTGTACATGTGCACATAAATAATAAAGCCACGTCCAAGGCTCACGATTAAGACATTATTGGCGATTGATGTTTCTTAATTTATACCACTACGTACTTGACCTTCCTTACAATTGCCAATTACACTGTCACAACTGAGTGCACGAAAATGATTTGTCATTTGAAAGCGATTTTTTGATCAGAATATCGAACAAATTTGAATTGTTTATATTTATTTGTGCAAATTTTAATATTTTTATTTTAAAGTGTATTATTAATTTTAGTCTATCACTTAAAAATAATTTTGTAAAAATAGTGTAATACGTATTTATAATTGGAACATATAAAATAATTCTTTTTTCTTAAACATTTTTGTATTTAGGTGGGCCGTGGTGCTCGAGTTTAATCATGCAATTGCAAAGATTTAGAAGTAGGTTGTAATCCTGTTTTCTTTTTCCATTAAAAAAGTAATTAGTTAGCACCAACTCTATAATTTATATTTGAACAATAATACACATATAGAAAAAAAAAAAAAAAAAAAAAAAAAAAAAAAAAAAACTCTCACCCAAATTTAACTTTAGTCATAAACACATGTCGCTTAAAGAAAATGACTCAAATATTAAGAAAACTCGATCGTTTTCATTTCTCCATAACAAAATTAGAGTTAAATTTGTTGAAACTCAACACTGACACCTAAAATAGTACTCGATTCATCCTATAAAAATTATTCAAATGATAATAAGTGTCATACTCCATTCGTCTTAAAAAGGATGAGTAAAATTGGTAAAATACGTAAATTAAGAAAACTAATTTTTAGGAGAGAATATATTTTTTTAACAAAATTATCCTAATAAATATATTTTATAATGATAGAGAGAGAAAAAAAAAGTTTTGATGTGACATAAAATGGGAACAAAAAAGTAATTACAAATTAAAAATAGTAGATTAAGTCATTTTTTAGGGACGATGAAAATGATATCTGGACTCACTCTTTTAAGACAAAGGGAGTAATAAAATTCTTCCAACAAAAAAGTCGTTCGAAATTTCATAAAAATCATTTTGGACTAGAAATTCCCGGTGCAGGCTTGTTTGGTACAATTTATTTCAGAATAGCTTATAGATTATTTGTTGATTATAATTTTTTTTGAGTTAAAAAATATTTATTAACTAGTTTTTTAAAGTAAATCAATAATATTGTTATATTTAATTTATAAAAAAAATTAAATTATTTTTAAAAAAAATTAATTTTTAAAAATAAATTATAATCATTAATAATCAGTAAAACCAAAAAAGACCGTAATTTTTGTAAATGTGTGCGATTTTGACAATTACTCCCATTAATTTTGTGCCCGTCTTAATCAGGGAGCTTGGAGAACATGGAATCTTCGGAACCAAGCCATCGAAGTACGTAAAGGTTACTTAATTTCAACTTGGGCCTAGTGGGCCCTAATGGACTTTTGTGGCCCACTGAGCACGATGGTAGAAGTCCTTCCTGGGAAGGTTGGAAATATGACAAGTAGGCGATTTTGGCGTGTACAAATGTGTGAGCAATAATGAAACCAATAGCAGCCTCATACTTTGAATCAAATTTGGCTGCATCTACCAAACCTTCCTTTTATTCAAAAAAAGACATGGGATTAGTTAATTAATTAAGTGAGCCTTACGCGAAACCGACCCTAATTATTATCCTTTTTTTTTTTATTTTGTAAAGCAACAACCTTTTTGTATTTTTCCTTATGTTTTTATTTAAGAATAATATTATAAATACTAACAGATGTATTAATAAAATATGTACATATTGATCTATCAACTTGTAATTAGTGGATGTCTGATTATACACGAGGTGTGTCTGTCATTATAACTAATTATAATTTAACACGTTAATTTTTGTATAACTTGTTAATATATATGTTAATATAAAAAGCATTATTGTTTATTTAATTCAATTAATTAATGTGAAATAACAGCGTCTATGTCGAGGGATAACTACATTTTATATTTTCTGGAAGGACAAAGATCCCTCCACCACTATTTTGCTTTTGTACAATATTTTTGTTTTTGTTTTAATTGCGCCTTTTTGTTTTCAAGTCAGGTAAATCGTAGAATTCGTTAAATAAGAAAATATCTGACCAAGTATTGACCTGTTTTTTTTTTCCTTTCCCTCTTTCTCATTTTTTTTTAACCATTACTTGATCTAAACTAAATGAAATTGCTATTAAAAAATCAATAAGATGTAATTTTACTAGTATTAAACAAATTACAGATCTCAAACACTCATTAATTCTATGAATAGACTTTGTTTGGTATTAGTCTATTTGTAATACATTTTCCCCCTTTAGTTTTGAAGAGGAGAATAGTGATGTATATTGCGATTTTTAAGTCATCAACAAGTCGCCAACGAAGTCCTAATCGAACGGTGAAGATTGAGTTCTTGAAACCCTTTACTTCTTAAAAATGTTACAAGTCTCAGGTTTAATTTCTGACTATACCAAGATTATTTATTCATTTTTATAGAATCATCTTGCTTACTATTGTGAGATTATGTTATCTCTTATTGAGAGATCATTTTACCTATTATTATACTATAATTTAATTAATTTAAATTATATATAAGTCGAACTCTAATCTTTATATACTTGATATTCTTATATGTATGTACTTGATGTAACAATTGCGCTGTTCACTCAAAAAATAATAATAATAATAATAATAATAATAATAATAATAATAAAAAGTCATCAAGAAGTCTAGAGTCTTAAAATATGTTGATGCATCGCTTGTAAGTTACGGCAGTGGAATGAGATGCGTCTACTGTTTCAAACCTTGGGTCATGCCCCCCGGGTTTTGTGGTAGCTCTACCCTGCCTGTAAACATGGCTGTACTGATTTAGCCAAAAAAATAAAAATAAAAAAAATATATGGCTATCGCATTGGAATTTTTAATTTTTGGGGTACTCTATGACTCTATTTGTCATAATTTATTTTAAAATAATTTAAAACATAAATTATACAAATTGTAAAAAATATTTATTGATCAATTTTTTTGAATAAATTAAAAATATTATTATATTAAACTATAGCCTTTTAAAAATCAATTACAACAAATATTTTTAAAATAAAACAAATTATAAACTAATTGAATAACTTGTGCCTATATTGCACTAGAAATTAATATATTCTTACAATAGAAATTCCAGAATTAAGTAATTTATTTATTTAGTTAAATTATTTTTTGTTAATGAACTCGTAGTCCAATGGTTAAAACTGAAGTCCACACTCACTTTATTAAAAATTTTAGTGCCAGAATTATTTGCCTAATTTTATGGAATGATCTTATTCACTATAGTGGAATCATGTCACCCTCTATTAGAGGCTGATAAATCAGTGCACCACCAATTAAAAAAAAAGAATAATCAATAAATAAAATAAGAGAAAATTATATTCCTTTTTACAAATTTAAGATTTTCATTACATCACAATTCCGAAGAATACAATACAAGAAGGAGAAAAGATAAACATATAAGATGGCATATTAAAGAATCCAGCTCAGCCTATAAATCAAAGTTGAGGAAAAGCATAGTCTAATTTGGGGGCATCACTTTCCAACTCTTAACAACTAAATGTTCTGTACATGTGTGCTGCGTTGTTGTTAATTTGAGGAAATGCCCTGAAGGGTTCAACCACATCATCATAAAAGAAAATTATGAAATTAAACTTTTACTCCCTTCGTTTAATAACATAAAATAAAAAAAAAAAAAAAAAAAATTACGAATATCATAAATATAATAATAAATATTTTTCTTTGCTGACGGTAACAGAATGAAAAATATTTATTTTACCTTAATTCCATTTTATTATTATTGAATTGACGAAAGAAATATAGAACGTAATATCAACCCCACAAGAAGGAAGTCCTATTTTTGGTCTTAAGTAATGATTTAACTTGGAATAAATTTAAATTAAAAAAAAAAAAAAAAAAAAAAAAACGAGGCCATCCCAAAACCCAGCAATTGACTCTTGGGTTTGGGTCCAGTAGGGGTGGCAAGCCTGTCCCAACGTCTCTCCGGACCCAACCTATAACCAAGCCGACACGTATCAAGATCAAACCGGCCAGTTGGACACCTCTAGCTCCGAGCAAACATTTATGAAACTAGTCAGAATTAAAGGTGCTTCGTTATCATCTTTAGACCAGTAATGGTCGGTCTAAAATTCTACATAAATATATTAAAAAAATGCTTTATAAAGCAAGATAAATTGAACACGAGCGTAATAATAAAATGGAATAATCACATACAACAACATATGAAAATCATTTGTCATAGCAGACCTTAAACAAGCTCTCTCCATGCAGCAGCAGTATGTATAACCAGTTTTCCCCTGAATAATAATAATACCGGTTTCCTCAAATTATAGATTATCGAACGACTAGTAGTAGAACATTAGGCTTTTTACCCATATACTGGATTGTTCCGTAAAAGATAATGTGATGCCATTATCGACATTCAGCAAAGTATCTTTCACCACATTTCATCATATTTGAGCAGAATGTTATTTAAGGCGGCATCAATGGTGATGACTAGAGAAGCTCCCATTCTGACTCACAAAACTCATGATTTTGTAACTTTGCTGCTTTCGAGTCAGGGGAAGGTGTACACAGTATACTGTCCACATTTGTTAGGCTTGATGTTGCAGCAGTATCTTTATATTGTGTCATTACAAGTTGCTCGTACTCCTTCCTCCTTGATGACTTCTTTTTCATTGAAAAAGCTTCTCGCATCTTTTTCTAAAATAAATAAATTTAGTCAATGACAATTCTTGTGTTACGCACACACACAGAGAAATATGAGTGTACCTTGTATGATCTATGGCTGCCTTCCTCGAGAGAAACAAAGGAAAGGTTTTTTCTATCTACCAAGACACAAGCTTCCTTGAACTTTGCCTTGTCATCTTGTTTAATGGTTTTCATCATATAGGTACTATCATTACTATCAATCACATCTGAATCACAGTTGCCAGACCTTCCTGCGGAAGTTTCACAAATTCATCAAACAGCTGAGAAATCAACATAAGTGGTTTTACAAAGAACAAGCATAAAGGCATCCACACATTAGAAAAGAAAGAGCAGGGTCCGATACAAGGTCTGACTCATCAAAAGGAAAAAACAAGACAAAAAGGAGATCTATACAAGGTTTCAGATTTCTGATTATTTCAGAGAATAAGAATCAACATGAGACTCCCTCTGTTCTGCAATTGACATGAGACTCCCTTTTGACTTATGTTAGTATTAACTACTTCAAATAACATAACGTCCTCAAGTTTAATAAGACAATTACATTATCATGACACTACTACCAAACTAAGAATTCATTATTTTATGGATAAACATGGAATGAAAATATATTCTTTGATATTCTCGAATTTTTCAAACAGGACTCTATTTGTGGAACTGAAGGACCATAATTTAAGGATCATTAAATGATCTGGGGGGGGGGGGGGGGGGGGGGGGGGGGGGGGGGGGGGGGGGGGGGGGGGGGGGGGGGGGGGGGGGCGGGGGGGG
>JAUMHB010023495.1:25939-41593 GCA_032359685.1 Pittosporum tobira
TTAAATGCTCTGCCCCCCCCCCCCCCCCCCTCCCGGGCGGGCCCGCAGTCATGCCCATTTATTACTCACCCTCAAAACTATTTTACCTGAGGAGTACTTTGGCTACTAATTTAGAAAAAACTATGATCATACAAATCGTACAACCCAACAATGCAATTTGGGGCACACTTAGGATCCCAAATTTTAGACCCCAGGCAGAACTCTTTTTGGCTTGCTTACCAATAAGAGCTGATTGAATCAATTGATTTAATCCATTGCATGACATTTCTATCCAACTCTGAGTCCCACTGCAACTTTCACTCTAGACCTTTGGACTCTCTCATCTCAATTGATTTCATATGCCGCAAATGGCATATACTACTTTTAAATAGGTTATGCATGCACATATTTTCCATATACTTTCAAAAAGGATTATGTAAATAAATGAATAAATTGTATCAAGTACATTCTATAACAAAAACTAGGGAAAATTAGATAAGGGTTATTTTAGATGGAGGGTATAATTGTTTAGATCTGAAACTAAAGAGAAGCAAGAGGTGGATGAACACATGTAATTTCACATCCAAGAGCAACATGAATACCTCATGAAAAGGGTAAAAATACGATGAATATCAAAATTAGGGAAAATTATACCCAGGTGATTTTTCAAGAGAGTTGAACTAAACATATGGACCACAGGATGATTTTTTTTGAACATATCCTACATAATCACTTGCAAAATATGATCAATGCCAAAATGTTAAAAAATAACTCTCAAGTAATAATATGCTTATTTAAAATACATACCTGAACCCGATAAAAATACCTCCTCACCATGAGATTGATTATTTGGTGTAGCACCAGTGATGTATGAATCTATCAGGGAACATGTTTCTGTGATTATCATGACAACATTCAGCAAAAAGAAAATCCAGTGAGTTGAAAAATTATAAAAAATAGTAGAATACAGCCAAGAAATAATCACCAATAGAATTTGTTGCCATGGCTTCACCAGTACACCTCATTTTTTTCCCTTTCTTCCCATTAGACTTGGGTAATAGGATGACATCAGCTATTGGGTCATCAACTAAGCCATCATCTATCATTAAATCGCCACTGTTTATATCATCACGACTTTTCCCTTCTTTCTCTTCTTCTCGGAAGTTGTTGCATCCTACTACGTCAACTGAAGCCTGGGGTGATGTCATCATGACCAATTGGTCATTAGCTGCATAATCTTGATTTATTTCAGAGAACGATGATGCTCTGTTCCGGTTCCGACTTTCCAGCACATGATTCTCTGAGCCTGTATTCTTAGATTTATGACAACTGTCCTCTCCAGAAGATGATTTCACTGTATGATTTACATTGTCCAGTCCATCCAGAGGTGACACCTGATCTCCATCCAGCCCATCTATGAATTTATAATCCTTAGTGAATATCTTATCAGCCTTTTTAGGATCTTCTTTTATGATTGCTTTTTGCTTCTTATGGGTCCCAGTATCAGCATAAGGGTCCAAAGGCAAGTCAGCAGCAGTTAGTTTCACAGGATCTAAAGAAGATGGGGGAACCAAATCTTGCATGACATCTGAATAGAACTTTTTCATAGTCGATCCCACATTCTGCACTTGATTCTCAACAAACTTAATTGTGTCCTGCGAGAAAGTAATAACATAAATGACAATAAAAATATGAAACTAAACAAAGGTCATCTTCAGTCAAACGCTAAAATTTGATACTCCCTCTTTTCCACAATAAGAGTCTCATTTCTTAAAATTCATTTGTTCCACAAAAAAGGAGTTCCTTTTCTATTGATGATAGTTCCAAAATGGTAGCAATTACATTATCACCTCATCACTACTATACTAAACATTCACTAGTTAAGAATAATAGCATCTAACCAGCCACTAATAAACCACTTCTTACCATTTCTACTTTAAAGTCTGACCTGTGGAACAGAATCATTGTAAAAAAGAAGATGAGAAGCTACCTCATACATAGTTTCTTCAACCTCCAAACACATAGCTTCGAACTTCTGGTATATATTTCCAACCCAGGCAGCACCTTTAAACTCCATGGTGCTCATGTATTAATCTTCTATCAGATGTTGTCAAATATTATTCACTTACTAATCCAAGATGAAGTACCATAACTGCAGAAATTCGAGCAAACCACAATCAATGCATATATAAAATTTCTATCACTGAACTATAATATCCTACATGGGAAATCGCAATTTGTATGCTGGTAAAATAAGAAAGGAATGAAAAGAATCCATCAACATCAAACTAAAAAGAAACACATTTATCATATAAAGATTTTCAATCATCAATGCATACCTAGAAACCGAAAATATCTCAACCCTCAAAAAACAAGGCGAGTTTTATAGAACAACCCACTCTCTCTCTGTCGATTGAGTTTTCCTTCTTTTGAGGTGAAAAACAATTCAGACCCTTAAAATCATATCGTCTTGTTTTTATTTTATTTTTGTTCTTTTTTGGGATTTAATTCGTTTCATGTCGCCAAACCGTAGAGAGGGTGGGGCTACACCTAGCTTAGCTATACAATATTCAATTCAGAAAGAGCTCTAGTTTCTTCTATCCCCCTCTCCGTATAAACTCAGGCAGCCCTAGTGTCAGGAAGAGGCGCAGCGCCCATTGTCAAAAGATCATTCCGCTCGAATGCTTGCTTGAATATAGCTACTCCCATTAAAACGAATTTTGGAGTCTGAGCCTGACTCGCACGACCCGCAAGAATCTTAGTATGACTCATACTAGTTTTATTAATGGCAAGCTCTACTGATTTCTCTTTCTTTTGCTAAAACGATGGTCATTAGGCAGCTTTAACACTTTAAACAGAGAATAAACTTGTATATTAATTAATACTACTAAAAAAATCAAGATCCCAATAGATGGACTCTAAAAATTATAGAAACGAGTATCCATGAGCAGTAGCACCAGTCAAATTAGGCTCACTTACCCATACATAGAAAAGTCTATCGTAGCCGAAATTACCGGGGTGTACATGAGCCAACTGACCGGATTGGCCTGAGCTTTGGGTTGCTCAACTAAAAGAGCCTAAACTTTTATATATTGATTCATTAAACAAGTCATTCTCCAATGGACGAGCTCAAAAGCTTGAGATTTTATGCCATGCACGAGTCAAGCTATTTATGTTAACAAGTTCAAACAGGTTACGAAGTTTGCCTTATTTATTATGAGCCAATCATGAAGGAGAATTATAGCCAAATACAGCCAAGCTCAAGTATGATATTTCTGTTATAGCCGTATAATCTTAAATATTGCCAAATACTTCAATAAAAGAATATAATATGCTGATATTTAATAAAGATGATTGCTTCATAGCAGATAGTGGGTTTCGAAGGGTCTTCTCTTCTGAGTGAGTGGTTTTAAAAGATATTTTAAATACAAGATAGCTGATTTGTGCTGCCATACAATTTGGTTTGTTGAAGAAGTATGCCTTTTTGTTAAAAAAGGGTAAAGTTGGAAAACCCTTTTCCTGCGGTGGACTTCGTGTGATGCAAAACCCTTTTCCCTGCTTGGAATATCTTTCGATGCTTACCACTGCTTAAAGCCATTTCAGGTATTCCCAGGATCGTGATTCATGAACTTTGACGGGGTTCCCACTTTCCATTCACCAAACCAAACTTACTCTCAATTTCTAAAAACATATACTTAACCCACTAAATAATTCAGTAATTCTGTTAATGGAAAAGGTAACAAGTTTGAAACAACTAAGCACAAACCTAACCGGAGTACGTTTCTAAAAGTTAAGGGGGATTATAAACGCGGGAGGACTATACAAAGAATCAATCTTTCATCAAAACAATAAATATAAATGAAAATGAAAATAAAAATAAAAATAAAAAGATGAAATTTTCCCACTTGGGGTTGGATAACTGAACTTCAACTCCAAAATTTGAGGTGGGTATAAATTATTTTGATCAATAATATAAGAAACAAATAAAATCCCCATAATTTCAAAAGAGAGCCCCATATTAGTAATCAAAAAGAAATGACTGTTAGAAGTTGAAGCAGAGATACTTACGCCTTGGAGAAGATGGAACGATGGATATCCACAAGCAAAAAAAGTTGATACAGCAGAAATTATTTCAGGATAAAGAACAAGGACAAACTGTACAAGAAGAGAGATGGTTTTGTACTTTTTTGTTGAGTTGAGTAGGGAGAAACAGAAACGTAGACACGGAATTCTTCGTGGGTTTCTTTGTACCTCAACTATTGACACGTGTGTATTACCAAAGAATATTCTTTACGGTACCGATTATTTAAATTAATTATAATTTATTTTTAAAAATTTATAATTTAAATATAAAAATATTATTCATTTATTTTGAAAAGTTAGTTAGTAGGTTTTTTTTATAATGAAATAAATTATGACAAATAAAACTTATATTTGTGAATTTTGGTTCGGAAAAAAGAAAAAAAAAGAAGAAAGGATATTGAAGAATTTATTATTGGATAAAAAAATATATATCTTTCAATCTAGATTACGTTCTTATAATTTCATTAATAGGTAATGTTAGAAATATGAAAATTTCAATTCAATAGTAGTTTTCTTTTTCCAATATTTTCAAATTGAACTTTAAAGTAAAACTCTTAATAATAGGATTGGACCACATCAAGTGGATAATAAATAAATCATAAAGGGGAGCAATGTAGTGAAATTTTGACTTTGACTTCGTACTCTTTCGCTGGCCAACAAAAACAGAACTGGACCACTACAGCCGCATGCTCAATGGGCACCAACCACACTACCATAACAGCATTGGCATTCACGTCAAAAGACAACCATAAACTTTGTAGTATTTGCACCAGATAAAAGAAAATTTCAACAAAATAAAATTAAAAAAAGAAACAGAGAGAAAATAATATACACCAAATGCTCAAACTCGAGACCATTTCGAATCTAAAAGTACAAACATTTCAGTCTAATTTTTCGACTGCCGCTTGAAAGTCCCCAAAATCATCATCTGGTATGTCTTGTGAGCTTTGATTTTCGGGAACAGGTGGTTCTTTCGATTGAGCTTCCACCGAATCTGATGACTTCTCTTTAGAATTTTGCTTGAGACTAAATTTTGACGGTGACTTGGGAGAGGTTACAGCAGTTACAGAAGGTGAAAGTGGGGCTGGTGGAGGCGGTGGTGGTTTGAGACAGATCACCGGTTCTTTTCCGTTTCCCTTTTCTTCCAGTGAAATATTATTCAAACCCTGCTCAAAAAACTTGGATCTCATGCTGCTACGACCACTTTGCTGTTAAGAAGAAAAATGAGTGGAAATATATTAGGATATCTAAAGAAAGATTTCAAGGCCATTAACGAATATTAAGAGTAGATCGAAGAGAACTAACATTCTTTAGTTGAAGTACAATGGTTTCCCCGTCTTTTAAGCTGTAATCAACTGATGAGCTATTTTGGTATTGTTGTTCCATCTCTTCAGCAGTTTTCTTTTTGTTAAGGTACCTTTGGTCAATTTGAGAAACTGATTAGCTCAGTAGTAGCAGTAAGTGCAGGAAATTACTTGTGAAATTAACTGTGCAATATAACAAGAGCTAGAATGGTATTCATAAAACACGAGAACAGAAAAAAAAGAGAGAGGAGGGTAAAATGCATTTGAATGGATAGGAGAGTACTTCATATGATCATGAAGGGCTGCTTGAAAGTCATAAGCTTGTGGTCTTTCTCGAAATCCAATACCGAGGAACGCATGCCGAAGGCGCCCACCTGCATGAGTCCACAGAAGTACCAAAATGAAACTGAAATAGGAGGTACACTCAAGGAAAATATACCATTAAAGTAAAAATTCACAATGGATGTCTTTTATTTTTGTTCTTGAGAACTTGGATGTCAATATGTAAGTAGCTCCCCTATCCTAATAGCTGCAACTTCACACTCCAGTTCAAAGCTCTGATAGCTTTCAAACTGACCATGTACTCTAATGAAGCTTACGCTATGTTTCGCAACTCAATTCCAAGTCTGAGAATTGGAATTGAGTAGCAAACTGAAACAAGGTTTCAATTCAATGGAATTGAAAACATGTTTTCAATTTCAATTCCAATACTTGGAGTTAAGTTGCCAAACATAGCATTAATTAACTGTTGCATCATATTCACTCTCAACTAGCTAATCATCTCAGAAAACTTTTAACAAGTACTCCCCACTTCCAAGATTAGAGATACACTTTGACTTTTGGATCAACTTGCAAATCCTAAAATTCAATATTGATAAGAATTCATTTAAGTGTTGAAAGCAACAGCTATGTCTTTTAGTTAGTTTACAACAGTCATAATTTTTTCTACTAGCTTATAAAAACAAATAATTCATATCAATATTGAATTTTAGGATTCTCAAATTGAGTCAGAAAGTCAAAGTGTATCTCTAATTTTCTAATGTAGGTAGTAATAAGCTGCTGGTCAGCTTTAACTATGCTTCATCAAGTTGTAGCTATTGGTACATTACTTCGTATTAAATTCACTTTTTTTTTTTTATTATTCAAGTTTAGCTATATTTATCTAATTTACTTACCAAAAAGAAAATGTCTTATCTAATATTGTCATTTTAAAAAGTATTTTACTAGTTACATTACCGAACCAAACTCTATGGAATTGTATTTCCTTATGTTAATAAATTTCTTTTCTTTTCTTTTTTAATAATAAATTTCCATCAGTGACAAAGAAGCGAGGATTGATGCGCAATGCCACAAGCAGTAAGCTTAATTTAATGAACTACTGGACACAGTAGAAGAAAAATAAGAAATAGCCAAGCTTGAAATAACATAAAAGCGAAGTACGTAGATTACCAATATTCTCTTCTACACGTAGAACAAAGTATCTGCAGAAAATAATAAACAAAATTATTGAAATTCTAAAGTTACCATGCTATGATGCCACATATAACAGATAATGATTGTAGATGCACAAATGTGATAGCGCTACTTATGATTTCAGGCTCTTCTTAATAATTTGACTGGACATTGATAGTGCTCAAGGAATGTGGACTTATGTTCCAGTGGCAAATTTACAAAACCTGCTGCTATCAATTACAGCCTCCACTGGATGTGGCTCTCCATCTCTTAAAAATGCCCGAGCATACAATTCACCTATATGAATATATGAATATTTTAGTTGAAAATGTATCTTAATCATGCAAAACAACAGCAACCATTCCTACCTATAGTAACACAAAGGCTTTCTGTATTTTTTGCATAACGCATACAGGCAAGATATCTTTTATCAACAAAAAAGAATTGGTAGATACTTCACCAGTAGTCTTATCCTCAAGTCTGATAATACATTCTTCTTCCTTGCTAATAACTCTTAGCGTTCCCTCCCACGCCCATTTATTGATATCCCATTCATCAGCCCTATAAAGAACCAGACATTAATTAAAATCTCTGTCTCCATCATAAGCAAAATAAAGTGCAAAGCAAAATCAGCAATTGTCTCCAAGTGTATATGAAGGTTTAGGTCACAAAACAGAAAAATGATTGCACAGATCCCAATTACAATATGCTATCCATCTTCAACAGGATTAGCTATTAAGGAAATAATTGGAAATGACATATGTAACTTATGTTAGAAAACTACAGGTTTAATTGACAGTTACTATTTCCCAAGTTTATTTGTTACATATTTTCAGCAATAAAACCAAGTTTTGAAAAATTAAAGTGGAAACATGAGTTCCTGTTTTCCATTGTAAGACTTCTAATTTTATTTATCCCAATTACAAAACAAAACCAACACCCCCCCCCCCCCCCCCCCCCCCCAAAAAAAAAGGAGGAATCTAAAAGATAGTACAAGGAAGCTTCTCATAATTTCCAATATATTTTTACGGGGAAAGCGGCAAAACATAAAGAGAACCTAGATCACCAATTTACATAGAGCAGTGTTACTTCCCAACTCCTAAGACACCCTCATTCTTGATCAGAATAAAGATAGCAATAACGCCTCAACCATCATAAGCTTCAGAAATTCCTCAACAATATAGCATGTCACTAAACCATGAAGAATGCCCAAATTGTGTCACAGTGGTAAAGCATGATTACTAGTAATTATTATCTTTATTTTTTATAATTAAAGTTGATAACTAAAATTGATCCACCACAAAGAATCTTGAATTTATACAAGTCCAAGAACATTTAGAAGTGGTAAATTGTTGACATAAGAGGACGCCAACCATTTGTAAAATGCCAGGAAAGTTATCAGCAAGATTCAGGATGATAGGATCCCACCAAAACGTAGACAAAACCTGTGATATTGAGGTATGAAGGCAAGCTTGAACAAATCATTATCATGTTACATGGGAAAGTGCTACTGCTAAGTACATGCATATTGTTCTTTAGGGAATCGGGATCATAAAAATCCACAATCCTTATGATAATAATAATCTGATTTCTAGGCTTATATAATTCATTTTCAAAAATTTGCGAACATAAGAAAATAATCAGTTATCCGGTATAAGACACGACATAGCAAGATAGTAAATATTCCCAATTATTTATTGGACTTCATCCCATTTGTAAGCATCATCATTTAATTTTGAATCACTAATTGGGGAAACTTATACACAGTCCCTGTGATCAAACAAATAAATTAGGTATATATACAGATAAGCTAAGAAATGCTTTTGATATTGAAATTAAGATGAACTTCAGAGAAGAAACTTGGTTCCTCTACAGCAGAAAAACGGTGTGAGTATGAATTTAATCAGATCTATATATATATAAAATACTTATTGAGAAGCATCGTAGCACAAATTAACTAATACCTGTAGGAAGCTGCACTTTTTCTTGGAGGTATCTGCAAAAGCATTACAAATTATAAATATTAGGTTAGCATAAAAGTGACTTACAAGTCTTTCACAAAAGAATTGAAGGAAAAAGTATATTTCTAAAGTGGAATAAAACAGTAACATGCTAAAATTCTGATTTTTGGTACAAAGTTATTATTCCCATCTAATGTAAATCACCTAGGATGGACTGAAATACTTCATATTTGTAAATATGCAGCTCGCAAATGGTGCATGACTTGCATCTAGGGATGCAAAGGAGCCAAGCCGAGCCGAGCTCAAAACAAGCTTTGATGAGGCGAGCCCTGGCTTATTCATGAATTATTCAGAACATTTAATGTTATCGAGCCGATCCTGAGCTTTAAAAGAGTTGAGCCAAGCCCGAGCTTTTTTTCTCGAGCTCTGCTCTTTAATCTAAAAGAGCTTTTTAACAAGCCCGAGTGGAGTCCCAGCCGACTTGTGAAGGCTTGGCTTGTTTAACACCTCTACTTGCATCCTATAACTCACAGACGTATAATGTAATAGACATGTATTTGGCTTTCCTATAGACATGAATTAAATTTCATACAACAGATCAACGTATACGATACTATTACCAAGACTTAGTGCTATGTGCACATGTGCACGCAGACACACAAAAACAAAGAAGCAAGAGATTAAAACAAAGTAAAAGCCAAAGGAAATTATTAATGCGGTAATCTCAATCACTCATAGAAAACGAAGTAACTTGGAAAGAAAAAATTGATATGTTCTTTGTTGGGATAAATGAAAATATCCTATACTTGTTAAAAACGAACATCTGAGAAGCAAATGACCGATCTACATGCTATAACTGGTCCTGTTTACCAAATAAAAATGCTAGTTTGAAGAAAATTTGCAGTGTAAAAATAAAGGTACAGGTAGAAAAGCTTTTGCGAATCAAGTAAATTTAATCAAACTATTGGAAACAATTTCACATTCATTAACCATCAACGATAGCAAATTTCATACACTGAAGCATCCTAAATTTTAAAAATTTCTCTTTTGAAGCTTAGTTGAAAAACCAAATTCGGATACTCATTATGATTTTTACGGGTCCTAAAGTTTTGTTTTTATTCAGATACTTGTTATGATTTGTACGGGTCCCAAAGTTTTGTTTTCAGCTGCTTAGATATCCAGTGGGTTTATAAATAGAAATATAAGGGACTACAAATGAAATTTTGCCATTAAAGAAAATCCAAGGCAACCTAAAATTTATTTAAGTCGATCAAATGTGAGGAAGAACCAAGGCTACATTCATTATGTTCTGTTTAGAAATTTATGGGGCCATGGAAACAGGGACTTGATCTTGATATATTTCAGAAGAACTAGAAAGAGAATAAACAACTTCACAAGGCATTATTTCCTCCTAGCAACTTCACTGCAATCCCAAATAGTACACGTTTATTTCCAACAATTCTTGCTCAGACTTCAGCACTGAAATGCAAAACTAGTCCATAAAAGGTTAAAGGTTGAAGATTTGCATCATCTAGAACCTTTAGATTTTGGTCAATTATAGAACTCTTGTCTAAGAACCCTTACAGTTTATATATAATTCCCTAGATGCTAGACAATGAAAAGGTCTCTCTCCTCTTTCAATATTGCAAGCGAAATTAACATATAATGGTACAGAGAATAAACATCTATACATGACCATTAGACCCATCCCAACAAAACAATATCATCATACAAGTGAAAAACAGAGAATTTAATGAGTCACCTTCCATAACTCAGTTGACCATATCCCTAAGTTAAAAGGTACTCTCACAGGTAACAATTTCTTTATAATCTTCACATACCATAAGCTACTTTAGCAAGAAGAACAAAGTATTCATCAATATGACATAAACTTCAAAATCCACCAAATTGAATTAGTTATGTTATATACTACCTCCATTCCAAAATTAGAGATGGTTATTTTTTTTTTGTACGTTCCAAAATTAGAGATATGTTTCTATTTTAGTACCACAAAACACCATGATATTCTTAATTTTTTATTTCATTATAAATATGGATGAAATTTTACACCCATCTCTAATTTATTTTTTTCAAAAACACTTTCCGTTTATGTAAAATTTGTAATGGAACCTATATTTATAAAATCCCTTGTTTTTTCAAAGATATTTCTAATTTTAGAAGCAACGAGAGAGTACCTAACTATTTATTTAATATATCCACTCCCCATTTAAGATAGCAGAAGATAAAATGCAATTCCCGTTTCAACTGAGTTCTTCTGAAGTAAAAATATGGGGTTCTAACAGAAACTCAAATAACCTCAAATAGAACATCGAACTGACAGAGACGTTTAAGTATATGAACATGAATAATCAAAAAATAGAACTCCAATAAAATTAAAACATGTTTTGATCATTTTCCTCAATTCAATTAGGAATAGCCAAATCATATTCAAATAACTGATAAATGATTGAATTATATATTAAATAGATCAGGATCGAATTACTACCAAATAAACGTAGCACTCGGAGACTTGATAGAGAACAAGCTCCACTGCTCCTGCAGTCTCTTCTCCCTCCTCAAAGCTTGCAGTTTGGTCTACCTTCTCCGCTTCCTTATGCTCTTTCGCCATTGATCTACAGAAATAGTTATTGTTATTATTTCTTTTATTGAGATCAAAGAGGGAAGATGTAGAGAGTTCTGTTTAAATCAGTCCGCAGCTGAAGTGGTGAAAGTGGTCTATGAAAATTAGGAAAAATTGGGGACCTAATTGAAATTTGGTGGAATTCGTTTGGCATAAAAGTGACAAAGTAGGGTTATAGGACGGCTGAGATTGTGCTCATCCGGTGGATGAGGGCGTGATGGAGGTCAACATGTGTAGGTGGAAGTTGATGGTTTGGGCGAAGTGGTTTGCTTGACTTGTAAGAAAAATAGTAGCCAAGGAATATTTATCGGTGTGGTGTGGTTTCACCAGAAACTTCCATCAAATTTTACTTATGGGGGTGAACTTCTGTGATCTGTGAAGAGGAAACAAAATTGGGTAGCGATTTATATATATATTTATTAATTTTTTGTATTAATTTATTCTCGGTATATAACATTAATTATAATTAACACATACTATCATTTAATTTATCTTAAAATGGATGTGCAATAAATAATGAGGGTGCGTAAAAATTATTACCCAATAAAATTTAATTTGATCTTTTTATTTTCAAGGTTCATTTTTCTAGGACTTAAGAGCATTCTTTTCCATTTTTGTTATTACTATTTTTCAATTTTTTGAAGGAAAATAAACCCACAATGAGCAAATTATATTCAAGGCATGAGGCATGTACTTCACATAAATAAACGAATACACTTTTTTTCTTATGGGAAATGATATTTTTAAAAAGAAAATTAATATTTTTTACAAATAGATCTTATGACTCTTAAGTTAGTAACTTAGTATCAAACTTGTCAATTATGGTTTAGAAGTTACGTCTATTAATTTTTCTTGTGAAAATATAATCTCCGTTTTCTTTTAATATTCTATAAACTCAAGAATTTAAGCGACCAAACAAAATCATGTGGCAGAGAAGAACAGGAGGTATTAGTAGGTTCCATTATAATCGTAATAGTACAATTTTTTTTTTTTATAATTTATTTTGTCCACCGAAAATCTTACAAATTTCTTGACAATTGTCCCAATATGCATCCCGTAAGTTTGCATCTCAGCTGCAGGTAAAAGTGGCATATTTGCTAATAATTATCACTATTTGCATAATCAAGTTAAATTCCAGCAAGTAAGCAGAATTCTCAGCTGCAGGTAAAAGTGGCATATTTGCTAATAAGGCACTGTTGCAGTTACTGTCCGATGTCTGGGATCCGTAAGAATAGTTTGCACATTCACAAATCCAGCTTCTTTCATTGTTGCTTCCAGATCAATAAGGTAATATTCATCCAAAAAGGGCTCAGTGCTCTTCATTAATGTAAACAGAACTGGAGACAATTCCTATCAGACACCAAAAGAGCAATGGATCAATCAAATTCGCACCGAATCCATCAACAAAGTTGGTGCAAGTTCTAAAACATTTGGCTTGATTTTCAAGGTTTCTAGGACAATCATGTATGACTCCCTGATTCCACAAAAATAGTCCCGCTTGCAAATATTAAGGTTAAATTGTCTTTACATGTTTACACTTAAAATAGTCAATATTTAGTTTAATAGCGGTGATGACGTGATAATGTAGTTAGTAAATTACTAGTACAATAGTGAACATGTGGCCATGTGTCATATTGTCCTATTATAAAAAATAATCAGGAACTCTTTTGAAACTTTTTTTTTTTGACAAATGTGATTTTTTTTGCGGAAAAGGAAGAGTACTATTATATGAATTAATAACCACCGCGTTTTGTGGGGTAATCAATACTACTCGTACTTGTCTTCACGATACTCAGAACATTTATAAGACAAGAAAGTATAAATGAATACCTGAAGCTTCTTTGACTTCGGCTGCAAAAAATAGAGCAGGAGTATGCACATATTAGTTATTTTTTAATAGCCAAAAAATGATTATCAAGGTCAAACCATAAGAGCCATGTTAATTACCGAGCTGTCTGTAAATGCAACGGTGCCTCCAGGTCGAAGCAACCGAAATGCTTCCTTCACTAGATTAACTATTGCCTTTGGAGGACACTCATGAAGCTGCATAAATAGAGAGGTAATATTACGAGCAAACAAACGCAACCAAGATTTATATGAATTGATTTTACCAGAAAGGACACGTACCACATAAGCAAGTGAAACAAGGTCAAATGATTGGGAGGGCAATCCCGTGCTTTCACCATTTGCATGTCTCCAGCCTATTGGATTCTGTCTTGGAGGGCTGTTCATTTGCTTAAATTTAGCAACAGCGAGAAAGTACGGTGATAGGTCCAGCCCCTGCAGATACACACACACACACACACACACATTCAATGTCTGCTTTATTCAAGTATTCATACTATCAAAAGAGTTACTTCAGAACTTTTTTTAATGAATGAACTTTAAACGTACAGTAATTTTAGCAGAAGGAAATCCATCAGCGAGATATCCTGTGCTAACTCCAACTGAGCATCCAACATCAAGAATGTCTCTAATAATGATACTGTCTGAATATTGCATATGATGCTGTTCAATTGCCTGAAGCCAATTTCCACGGACTATTTGATTTGCTTCATCTAATGAAGAAGCATCAGGTATTGTTCGTCTTGCCATTGACATAGTTGCAGCCTCCGCTTCTGCTGCAGCCTACAGTACTTATAATTCTGAAAAGGTTATTGCTTATTATAGACTCTGGGTTATTCTTTAAATTAGAAGGTGAAAATAAATTACAATAAATGACACCACAGGAATCAAATGCATTTTGACAAATTTGTTTGAAAAACAAAAATTTACCTGCCAAGAAAGGTTTCCCTCATCATATGCATGGAAAGGATTAAGATAGTCTGTTAAAAATCAGTCAATAAGTCAATTATCTGATCAATGGAAAAATGAAACCCACAACTAGAGCATGAATAGTAAAATATTTTGACAATTTCTTTCATTTCCTTTAATTTACAAGTTCTTCTCTGAAGGAGACGAATTCATTTCGAGAAGTTTGGTCGATTTTAAGCCCCTGACTACAAATGTTTGTAACTAAAATATCCATCAACAAAAGAGGAGTGCTGAACTTTCTAACATTTACTTTCAGCTACCCAACCCCCAAGCCTCAAAAGGACACTTTTGAGCCAAAACCTACCATATAAACACAGCCTTTCACAATTTCAAGTTCCACATTGAATGAGCACAGCTGCAATCTGCAGTTCTTATGCTTAGGTCTTATTGGAACAATTGAACCAAAGTCCATTTCCAAAAGCATTTTGGTAAAAATAGTTGAAATTTGTCCCTACTTCAAATAATTGACAATGTCATGGTGCTCAAGTAAAAACGTATAACTAGGTCTTCTAAAGATTTATTAAGAGAAGGGGAAGATTAAAGGAAAAGGAAATAAACCAGAAGTCATTAATAAATAAGAAAAACAAATAGATAAAAAGCTTTGTAACATTAATATTATGAATTCTTGTTGATTAGCTCATTTTTGATACATTTATTATTCCCATATTATGTGCTTTTATTATTAATAACAGATTAATTAATTAATTTTAATTCTTTTTCTAGGTATAAGTAATTTGCTGCAGTAAATAATACGTTTTAGTGAATGAGACAATATTGATGGTCTAATTAGAAAAAGAAAAAAGTCAAAAAGTCAAAATTGAAGAATTAAAAAAGACCCAAATCAAAAACACTTTTTCGCTACGTCCCGAAAATAATGATCAAAATTTTTGACATTTTTCTAATACGAATTTTAAGACTCTTTGAAAACATATATATACACTATTTTTTTATAAATTTTTACATTTTTCACATATCTATATATCATAATATTCAATATAATAAAAATATATTAAATATATAATGTATAAATATGTTTTTAAATTTTCTTAAAATTTGTGCCTATAAAATATCAAAAATCTTAGTATATATACTCCATCCGTCACATAATAAATTAAATACTTTTTGAAATTTGTTTAACACGAATTTTAAAATACATAAAAATATATATTAGAATAATTTATTTTTAAAATATTTAAATTATAATTAAAAATATAATTATATTAAAAAAATTAATTATTTTTATATATTTTATAAAATATCAAAAATCTTGGTATATATACTCCATCCGTCACATAATAAATGAAATACTTTTTGAAATTTGTTTAACACGAATTTTAAAATATATAAAAATATATATTAGAATAATTTATTTTTAAAATATTTAAATTATAATTAAAAATATAATTATATTAAAAAAATT
>JAUMHB010023496.1:7880-18594 GCA_032359685.1 Pittosporum tobira
ATATATATATATATATAGTAAAATAATAAACATAATAAATTTATTTAGGAGTAATAGATTATTATCCTTAGATTTCGTGTAAATGATTGTTACCGGTAGACTAGTAATAGATATGATAACAAGAATAATTAATGGTTAAAAAAAAAAACTAGCAGAAAGACAAAATAGTGGTCATCCTTGTAGAGATGCACCTTAACTCTACTCGTCTCTTTTATAATAGTAATAGACAAAGCAAAAGATACCTCTATATAGAAAATGATAATTTTAGAGGTTCTTATGGTAAATTATTGAATGATTTTATACGATTGAATTTGTTCATATTTTGGTGAGAATGAAATACCTTAGGAGTGAAGATTTGAAGGATTTTCTACGGTTTTTACGGTAAAGATTTAAAGAATTTTCCTATGATTGAATTCCTTCATATCTTGGTGAGAATGAAGTATCTCAGAAGGATTTCTTAGGGTGAAAATAAATAAAAGAACAACAACAACAATAATAATCCTATGTTAAATTCCTTCATGTCTTGGTGAGACCGAAGCACCTTAGAAGGACTTCTTAGAGTGAAGATTTGAAGAATTCTCTACATTTTAATTTCTTCATGTCTTGGTGAGACCGAAGCACCTTAGAAGGACTTCTTAGAGTGAAGATTTGAAGAATTCTCTACATTTTAATTCCTTCATATCTTGATGATAATAAATTATCTTTGAAGGGTTTTCCAAGGTGAAGATTTAAAAGATTTCATATAGTTGAAATTCTTCATGCCTCGGTGAAAATGAAACACATTAGAAATAATTTTACGGTAAGATTTGAAGAGTTTCTTATAGTTGAATTGCTTCAAATCTTAGTGAGATTAAAGCACCTTATAAGATGCTTGGAATACACCTTTAAATCTTAGTGAGAATAAAGCACCTTAAAAGTTTTAATATGTTCTCCATTGGCGAATTTGTCCTTTATTTCTCCGTGATCTCTCTTTTGGTTCTGAAATTGCTAATATGTTGGTTTATTGATTTGGTTAATTCGTTTTCCTAAACCAATATGATTATTGTGGACTATTTGGGTGTAAGAAAATTGGTGATAGGTAGATTGTTTAGATTTGTTGGAAGTTTCTTCTTCACCGAGGGGCCAGGAAGTAAACTATTGTCTTTGCCTTGGATTTGTAATCAATATTATCAATTTTATAATAGAGTAAATTTTATATTGACCCCTTAAGTATATTTAATGTTTCAAATTGCACCTTATATTTTTTATTTGTGTCAAACCGCACATCTTAACTATTATTTTTGTCATTTTGCACTCTCCAAATAAAAATCGGTTAAATCTTTTAATGATATCAAACATGTGCAACGGGAACTACAATCATACATGTTATGACAAACAAATATCTCAAATTAAAAACTATTAACTATGGGACCCATTAATCCATATATCCAATAATTGAACACCACACATATCTTCAGCAATCCTTCTTTTGAGTAGCTTCTTTTTCAGATTCTTTTAAATTTAAGATGCCTTCTTTTTTTTCTTCTTCACATAACATGACCGAAGGAAACGAGATTGATCTTGAAGAACAAATCAACAACACAGTTATGAAATTTTCTCAAAATCGAAAAACCTTTGTTCTCGTCTCTAAATCCCAAATTTGAAAAAAAAAATTGGTCCAATAATAGATGAAAAATGTGATTGTTGAGATGGTGTAGTTAAAATTATGGCTTCGACTTCGACTTCTTGTAATGCTGGGAGAAGATGCATAAGATGTGTGAATTATAGGAAACGTAAAGTTCTTATTTTTGAAACTCTCTGACCCATTTCTTCAACTTCTGACTTTTTACTTTAAGTATCCAACAATTTGCAGGAAGAATTTGGTAACAGAGAACTTCCTTATACCATAGACTACCGCATATTCACAATCTCTTAGAAATCGCTTTACTATCAAGATCTCTCACTCCAAGCTTGGAAATAAACTATGTATTTGGTAGCAAAGAACTCATCAACTTTTGGATTTGAGAATAAAAGATGAATTTGAGGTGCTAAAGGAATAGGAGGATTGTGGTGCTAAATGAAGGAATAGACTTATATGGGTCCCACTGTTATAAATTTTAAATAATGAGATATTTCTTTGTCGGCCGTTAAAACATTTCTTCCTATCTTTCCCTTACTAATGTCCACGTGCAAAACACATGTCAGACGGCATTAGGAGATTAGACGGACTTTTGTTCGGAGAGTCCAGTTTGACACAAAAATAATAGTCAAGAGGTTTTGTTTGACACAAATAAAAATGTAGAGTGCAATTTGAAATATTCAGTATACTTAGGAGGTTCAATATAAAATATACACTTTATAATATCATATTCTTCTACATTAGCAATATAACAGGTTATACTTGATATATTATTTTATGAGTAATTGTGCTTGTGATGCCTTATGTCTTACACATTGGGCTATTCTAATATAAATCTTTTATACTTCCACTGCTTAACGTTTTTCATTTAAAACCTCAACCAACATGTATCTATAACACATCCCAAATGATATTATGTTCACTATCTCTTCGCATCTCTTATTCAAAATTCCTTCACTAGATCCTCAACAAATTTTATTAGTAATATCGCAAATGATTTTTCAATTTACATGCCACACATTCTATACACCTAATCACTTTAAGTATCAATTTAACCCTCACACTCTATTTTCTCGATGACTCAACTAATAATTTCATATCGTCATCTACTCGCTATACCCCTCAGATAGATTCATTATTACCTCTTAGTCTCATAAATAATCCTTTTGTAGATTCATCACTACCTCTTACTCTCATAAATAACATTTACTCCCTATACCACTCATTTAGATTAATCATTAACTCTTACTATCACAAATAACCCTTCTATAGGTCATATTAACTTTTCTCGTGTACCTAAATGATTACCTTTCTAGTGTACCTAAATGATTTAATCATCAACTAAATCCCAAGTATTTTAAATTTATATCATATACCTAAATCAACTTAATTTACAATTCAATTTAAACTACTCTTCTAAACCTCGAGTTAACCTCGATTATCGGTTTCTCTATATCCCTCTAAGTCCTCAAGTTAACAAGTGGTTTTATGCTCTTATTCGACATATTGTTCTTATATATCCTTGAACAATCAAATTCATAACCTCGGAAATTATCAAATATTGACTTTTCCCTAAAGTTATAACATGTGAATCCCAAATTTATCCTACACTAACAATCCAAATAACTTATGTTCTGATACCACCTATGGTGTTTTCGGTCCGCATAAAATAAAATTGTATTTAGAACCTGTTAAACACTTATAAATGAAATAAAGATCTTGTTATATCATCCTACATCATTAATTGTCCAATTTTAATAGGGGATGTTAAAATGTATTAGTTCGTCAATGGACTATGAATATGTAATGCTTATAAAGGTAAATTTGTAAATACATATCAAAATATTTACTTGAAAAAAAGATTGATGAGGATGTAAAAGTTGAAGGTAATATTTTAAAAGATGGTGAAGGCTAGGGGCGACAATACTATACGGAGCTTAATGTCATACTTAAACGTAATACGTGTAATTTTGTTTGTCTGTATGTAGTTTATTTCAAAATCACCTAATTCAACTCACAAACGCAGCGCCAACTTCTATTGTCATATGCTTGGAGGTCAAAATGCATAAAACTCGTTGCTCCAAATGTTCAATAAATCGCGTAAATGAAAATTATACGATAGATATGTGGACAAATAAAATTCGATAAAATTAAAAATGAGGACATTAACGAAAGGATTAAGGTGTAACTCATCAAGGAACAACTTAAGAAACTTCAACATAAATAATTTGTCCGTATCCAACATCAGAATATAAATGCAATGATGAGAATTAGTGTTACATTAGGAAGAAAGTGTTGAAAGGTAATGGAATAAGTCAAAAATTATATGGAGAAATAGTTAATAGGAATAAATAACAAAATATTATTGAGGTTATGACCTTTTTATTAGAATTGAGTAGACGATAGCGGGCAATACAGATATCTAAGTTTATTAATTTATTTTTATTTGCAATTCCTAGTAATTTTCTAAAAGTTCTAAATTTTCCAATTTCCAATTTGTGTTGACTAAAAACCAAATGAAATTATACCAATTTAAATTTTAAAATGTCTTGACATTTATAAATTCAAAAATGATCTTAGATATAAAAATAGAAGTACTATTTTTTTCTTTTTTTTTTTGGTCAAATCACCATTGTGTCAACAAAAGGTTGTTCACACAATTTTCTTTCTTTCCTCTCTTTTTTCTTTTTTGTTTTTTGTAAAAATGTAATTTGGACATGAAAGCTAAATAGTTAGAAAAACCCATTGCTATTTATTTGAATAAATAGTTTCAACAAGGTCTCCTCTCTAATAAAATATAATTATTGAATAATTCGACTTTAACATAAGAGATATTTTGTGGAATTAACAATTTTATTTATAAAAATAATATATTTTTGTTGAGAAATTAAAAACTTCCTATATTTATATTTGTAAGCAGAGAGAGAGAGCTCAAAAGGTTATTGGCCCTCTCAACTTCAGTAAACTTCATTTGAAGTCCAAGCTTGAGAATATTTAATGTTTCAAGACAGGTAAAAGAACAGTCAAAAAGGTAAACTATAAAATCGATCTGGCCCTAGCATTGCTCCTTAGTCCTTTTCTTTTTTTTGTAAAAATAGAGCTCCATGCACATGCAAAGTCGTGTGCAAGCAAAACTCTCAACTCTTGAAGATTAAAAATCTTAATAAAGTTAATAACTACTCCAAAATTAGAGATACCATAAAGAACAATGATTTTTTTGAATAGAAGGCAAGTGTTTTTAAACCATATATTTATAGAGTTTGTCTAAAATTTTATTGATATTTATAGTAAGATAACAAATTTAAAATATCATAATATTTTATAGTATCAAGAATAACTAATCATCTTTAATTTTGAAAACGAAGTAGTAAAATTTAGTCCTTCAACATATAGAATCTGTCCTTGCTTGATCAACAGCCTGCATCTACGGTAAAAATAATTCTATTGTTTATGATCCTAGTTGCCTCAAGCTTATTGCTGATTGTCTTATAATACTAGCTTGAGGTATTATATCAGATGCCTAGATCCAAGTTAGGTTATTAAGGAAGGCGGTGGCCCATTAGTTCACAAGATTTATGTTAAATCGTAAGACATGTGGGTTTACGTAAATTTATTCTAATTCGAACATATAACGGATTGTAATACGTTTAACTAATATAACTACTGCTTCTATGACAACATAAGACAGTTGTAAGGTTGGACCCTAGGCCGGATCAGAGCCGAGGCTTATTTCGGACCCTAGCCCATGTGGGCGAACTCCAACAAATATCAATCTAAACATGCAGCTAATTCTCCTCATTATTGAGGATATTTTCATAATATGAACTACATCTAAATTTAAAACATAATACAAAACGTATAACATTGTATACCCTAATATACATTGATAGAACCTATCCCCAAATTGGGTTGGGTCTCATGGACCAAGTCTCGGGTCGGGCTCAAAGAGCACATTGAGCCCTATTAGGGCTTAGTAAAGTGGCTAACTAGGATACCTAAGGCTATTGTCATTATATTCAAGTCTATAACCTCGGGATATGTATTCCTAAAGATATTAGGGTTAGGGAGACCAACTCCAATGAGTCCAAAGAAGCATAGCCATCTAAAAAGGTTCCCTAGCTTGGGACAACCTTACCTCATAAGCTATATGCAATACGTAAAACCCTATTTACTTTGTTTTTCCTTGTTATTCCTCTAAATCCCTTACTTAGGCATTGGATGGGGAAAAAATAACAAACATCTTTGTTCCATTTGTGCAAGTACCCTAGGAAGAGCGAATTTCAAAATGAAAGACGATTAGGGCACAAAAAGATTTTGGCATCAACATATACACAAATATACACAAAAAAGCGTGCGCACACACATGAACTAACGAGCCATGAAAATACTTTACCAGTTAAAATTATACTTTTGTTTATGAGAAACAAATTCTATCTATATACATAATCAGAAGCACCTTGTTGTATGAGAATGAAACATGGACGTACAGGATTAAAGAACAAGTAAATGAAAAAGCACACAGATTTTTTAAAAAATCTTGAACACCAACCACCCAACACCTAACAAAACATTCCAACTACTGAGTGATATTAAAAAAATATAAAGGCAAAAGTTAGTTAATTGTGACTGTAAAGATATACGTATGCAATTTTTTAGATCAAATTTCGTACGACGGAATAACCCCAGGAATCTATAGGCGTGCTAGAGATGAAAGCAAGAAGCAAAAACTAGAGGGAGAATATAACAATGGACCACTAATCTGAGTGTTGCTTTAAACCACTCTTACCCTCCATATGATATCCGAACGATTAAAATTGCTCTTCCACAACAAAATATGTTAGCTCCACAACAAGGACTCTCGAACCAAAAAACCAAAAAAAAAAAAAAAAAAAAAGGACTCATCATTTCACCAAAGAACATAGAACAAAACTATTATCAATAATTGAACCTCGTTGTGGAACTAACATATTTTGTTAGGGAGGATCATGGAGAGATCGAAAAAGACCTAAAGACTTAAGATCGATGTGAGATGGGAACTCACATGGTATCTTAATAAATTCTCACCTCAACATTGATTTGTGTGAAGTCGTACAATTTCACACAAGAGCTACCCCTTGGTACCAAGGAGAAGAGTACGAGAAGGATTTTAATATAATTATTGAACTAAATGTTGAACTAAAAGCTCAAGGATAACTAAATCTTAAACTTTACACTAGACAATTGACGTGGAATGAGAACTCACATGGTATCTTAACATATTTTTTGTGGAAATAACAATAGCTTAAAATTTCTCTACTTAATCAGCTAAACTATTCAAGTTTAAGCATACATGATTGCATGTAAGATACATACTCAGCCTTTCATGCAATTCACACATTTTAAGAAAATAATGAAATGGTGACCGTGTTATTTGCACTTACAATCCCACTAAGACTTGTTTTCTGGAAAAGGGGGTATGATTAATGCTAGTTTAAGTTAAAAATATTAGTCAAGAGGTTTGGAAAAAATGGAAGGAAAAGTATCTAAATTGGGAAGGGGGGAGTACTTACTATGAAGGAGTCGTATGGCGGCTGTGCTTGGTTTACCAATAATTTGTAATCATTAAGGAAAAAAAAAGGAAAAAAAACATTGTTGTTTCAGAAAAAATATAAAAAAGGGTAATATTTAGGCTCATTTACGTTTTGGCTGTTGAAGTTTAGGGTTATTTGGCACATTTTCTCTGAAAATTTTCTTATTTTCTTTCAAGTAGAAGTCTGATGCTGAGGGTTGTAAAAATCAAGCAATCATTTTATGATGTACCAGAAAAAGAGAAGTTCATTTTAATTGGCAACTGTAACTAGAGGAGGCAAGTGGTTAAAAGTACAATCAAGAACGATAAAATTAGTTGTTTCTGGATAGAGAATTACTTAAAAAACAAGCAATAAATACTTTGTGTGTGTGCACGCACACACATAGAAATATGCACGTATAAACCTACATCAGATAAAGAAGGTACATATATATATATATATATATATATATACACACACACACACACACACACCTGTCAACCTCAGATTGAAGTCTTAGAAAATATCTTTTAGTCTCCTGTTAAGTCAACAAAGATTTGGATCTTAAAGCAACCAAGTTCTGAGATCTGGTTCAGCACAACACACAGAGAAAGATCTAGAGAGAGAGAGAGAGAGAGAGCGTGTGTGTGTGCGTGTGTGAGGATCATGAAACTCTAAGGTATAAAACTCAAACCTTCATACAAATATATATACTCAAGGTACTAAGTAACACATTAAATTAATAAAATAGTTTCAATGAAATCATATAAAACTAAGAAAAAAAACTGAAGAGTAAAAACTACCGATGACCCATATATGGATATAATTCAAGAAATTGACATAAAAATCTTAACTTTAAATAGGAACTTAATTCATAAATCTTGTTCTTGGAATGAAATGAAATGAAATGTAGCTATTGATATATATAAACAATTAAACACCATTTTTCATACCTGGAGCTAGCAAATTCATGGAGTTTGCCTCTGGGGGAGAAGATAATCAAAGCAACCTCAGCATCACAGAGAACAGAAAGCTCAAAGGCTTTCTTTAACAGCCCATTTCGCCGCTTTGAGAAGGTCACTTGCCTGCTTGTCGCGTTCTCGATACGCCTCAACTGGGTCTTTCCTCTCACCATTTCTATCAACCTTTAAGACAAATTCAACACCCAAAAATTAGAAGTGAAATTAATCTTCAGCATCAAACCATCTAACACACACACACACACACACACACACACACATATATATATATATATATATATATATTCTTTTTTTCACGTAGTTCCTTATGATTATAGTCTTTTTGCTTGTGTCGGTAGGAAAAAATATAGATTTTCAATTCAAGAAATGAATCGATTTTTTATGTCAACTTTTATGGTACAAACGGATAGGAGTAGATAACTAGAGCAAATTACAGAGCATACAAAGAGGAGATTTTCCTTTGCCAATTAATAAACAAGGATTAAAATGAGAAAGAATTCAACAAGGATATAAATAGACAATGATGAAACAGACAGAAAGCTTACAGAAGAGGCAAGAGAGAGAGAGGAGGTAGCAAAGGCCTAAAATGGTAAGAAACAAATTTTGAGGAGAGAAAAGGAGAGCTAAAAATACCCAGAAAACAGAGTAGTAGCCAAAAAAAAAAAAAAAATGGTTGAATTTAACAATAGTAGTAATAGTAGTAGTTGTAAGTAGTGATTGATTGATCCTTATAGAGTCCTTTTTGTGGAATTTTCACCACGATGGAGGGCAAAGACTAAAACTTAAGAAATACCCAGCTTTCCTTATTCATTCATCTATTCAGCTTATCTCTTTCCTCTGTCCTCCTTTCATTTTCCTTGAAGTTTTCCGCCAACCCCACCAAACAGGATAATAGGAAATAAATAGTATTATTTTATTTCCGATGAATACCTCACTTTTTTGCTTAATTTGGCAATCACACATGACAAGTTGTTTTTTACCCCAGTGTTCTTTTTTTTTATTATTATTTTGAATTTAAATGAAAATTACAGATAAGTAAAACAATTTCTGAAATTTTAATATCAAATCTTAAATTTTAATTTTTAAATTTACATAAATTTATCAACTTTTTTTTTCAATATGATGAATATGGTAAATTATTTAAACATATACTATTACTCATTAAAATATTTATTAATAAAACACAATAATTCCAAAATTTGTTCTTAAAATCAAAAAATAACTTTTTCAATAATGAATAATATTATATACATATTTTCACCATAATATTGATAGTTCCAAACCTATATGAATGGCGGCAATACGTACATAATAATATTATAATAATTATTCTAATTTTGTATAATAAAAAAAAATTTAATTATGTTAATTTAAAGTGTAGAGATATCAACTCTTGAAAAGAATATATACAGGAAAATGAATAATAATAATAATAAAATTACTATATTTAGACGAAAGCCTCAACCCTTTGCTTGTTTTGGCAAAAACCTACGCGACAAACTTTGATGGAAATAGTAAGAGATTGGGAGAAAAAATAAGAGGGGAGAGAGAAAATTTCGGGTGGAAAAGATATTTGGGTGGCGTTAAAAATTAAAGGCGTCCGTACAAAAGTTAGAAACATGTCAACATCTTTTAGTACATGTACGTAGGGTATTGGCCAATGGGAGTTAGACAACGGAGCGGGGTGTTATGATTTGTGAGCATCCTTTTGCTTGTTGTCAATGTGGGGACATACACTGCAACGTGAGACCCACCTTTGTTTCTTTTTCTCTGCCCTTCACGTCTCCACCCCTACGGCCCACTTTCTATTCTTATTTCTTTCCAAATGGAGATAATTTAAAGTAAGTTACACTTGTGTCCTCTTTTGTCAATTTAAACCACATTTGTGACCCTAATTATTAATGGTTAAAAGTGGTTTGCTCATTTTTTATCCATTCACTAATCATCCCTTCTTCTATTTAAGACGGCCGAAGTTTCAAATTTTAGCAATATTATTTAATATTTAAAACGTTAAAAAAAAATTTATTTATAATATGAATACGTACACACACAGTCAGTCTCAGTGTGTGTGTTATTTTATAAATATATGAATAATTGATTGTTAAAGTTAATTATAAATGTACAAAAAAAAAATTAAGTTCTATTTGGACAAAATAGGAGAATCCAAATCAAATATTCCATTTATTATCCTATTATTTGTCTCAATTTAAATTAATGGTTAAATTATATTTAAAATATTTTTTATAATTTATAAATTTAAATAAAATATAATCATAATATTGAATTCGAACAGCAAATGAGACAACAGATCTTAATTCAAATAAAAATAGCGTCACATATATTAAAGTATTAAGTGTACTTTGATAGGGATTAAAACACGTGTGTCTATATATCGATGTTTAATTACATTATTATTTTTATTAATAAATAAATAAATAGTGTCGCACATATTAAATGAATTAAAAGGAGTATGGTCGTATTATTTATAAACGTAATACAAATTAAAAGATCAAGTTATCTATGATCAGTCAGATTTTATATTTGTGGTACAGTTAATATAGATTTTA
>JAUMHB010023507.1:0-25139 GCA_032359685.1 Pittosporum tobira
AAGCAAAAAAACTTGGTCTTGTTATATAATTGATTATGGTGATTGTTTTATGTACAAGTATAATATGAAATCATTTCTTTACATCCAAACAACAAACAAAATCTCCAAATCTGCTATACATATTACTCCACATAGATTTAGTAGTTCCTTGAGTGTTGCATAAGCTCAAACCACTGCACATTAGGAGAAAGCAAAGACCATGTTAGTTAAAATCAGTCGCTAGTAATTTAGCAAAAAGGCGAAGGGTTAATTGAGTAATTTACTTCACATTATTCCAGAAAAATTTACTTCACATTATTCTAGAAAAACTTACTTGTCTCAACAGGTCACCAAGCGTCCTGGGAAGCGCTTCAATGTCCTTTAGTAACACGTAGAATGGGAATGGGAATGAGTCCATGTACTTCGTAAATTTAACATTTCCACTCTGAAATGATGCTTCCTGATAGGCAATAACACTCAGTGTCAGAATTTATCTGGCATTACCATATTTGTTCTTGCAGAGTAGCAGAGAACCATTGATATAAAAAAGAAAAATATAATGAGGTACCATGAGGTCCATGATGGATTCCTGTGGGCTATCCAACAGCAGAAATGCTACCATGCGGTTTTTATTCAACATATCCCTAACACACCGTTTCAAGTTTTCCTGGATATATACAGACGGGAAAAATTAATAAAGAAAATAATTGGAAAATGATTAAGTTTACATCATCGAGTAAGGCAAGTAGCTTAGAATTCAATAACCGATTGTGAGGTACCTTTTCATGGAACCGGCCATCAGCTATGATCAAAACAAGCTGTTGTAGTGGATTTTGGCCAGAAGGGAGTCGCGCATTCATTACTGCATCATCCAGCTTGTTATCCAAATATTTCAATAGATCCACCATGGGTTCATCCGCTATTGTGTTCTCTTGCTTAAATGTCAAACTTGATAGCATCTGCACCATTAGCACAAGACCAAACACCAATAACAGAAAAGGATCAAAAATTTATTTTATTTTACTTTATTTTTCTACTCGCATTAGAATCAGTGTTTTTAAGAATACAAACCTTAATTCCAGCCTCTGGAGTGAACGGTTGATCAAAGTCATGCAGTAATTTTATATTTCCCTTCTTCCCAAAGCTTGCAACCGCCAAGTTGCCGACTTCCAACTGAGACATTGCACGACAGACTGTCACCAAAGCTTCGATAGCAACATCTCCACAACCACTCTCCGACATGCTGCGAGAATCATCCACTGCAATGACTACTTGGTAGTCACGTTTGTTGGGCTTGGTCCGTCTCAGCCATATATTGACTTTTCGAAACCCACTCGCAATGAATGGAATGACCTGAAAAATTACCAGCGCAATGTCAAAAATTAGAACACACTGAACCCCAAAAATGGTTCTACTAAAAAAAGACTAAAATTAAAGTGACAGTCTATACCCTCTTCATATTAATCCTTTTGCCCGTCTTGTAATCACCTTGGAGCTTGCTAGCTAGAGTGGGCTCCATTATTAAGCGCAACTGTTCGGTCAACTCCTGAGACAACCTTGTTGTAAGCAATTCTAATTTTCTCCAGAGATTATTAGTTTTATCTTTTACATCTCCTGGAATTTCCTCCAGATTCTGGGCTTTCCCCAGATCGTTCGAAGTCAATGGAAGTGTACTAAGTTGATTTATATCCTCACTCATGTATGATTTCCTCAAGGACACCAAACTTTCTGACAGTCTTGTGACATCACCATTGTTACGGTTATAAACATCTGGGGATTCCTCTAGTTGCTTCTCCTCCTTCTGTCCTTCAATCTTGTTTCCAATATTTGCCGCGTAACTCTTAACAGGAGGTTGTGTTCCGGGTTGTTGCTCATTATCAACCTCCATTGCGGCATTTTCTTCTCCATTTTCAGTTCTACCATCTCCATCTGCTTCATTTCCCTTAATGTTACCGTTGATCTGCTCAGGAGCTGCAGATCCCAATGTCTGAGCTGTTCCTTTATCATTCTCAGAGGTAAATCCATACTCCTCTGCATTCTCATCTCCCATATCATCATCTAGAGCCTCTACATCGTTCTTGTCTTTTACATCACTAGACACCTTTACTCTTTCTTTCCATTTTTCAAGTGCATCCCCAACATTACGATAAGGATTTGGTTGAATTTTCTGAAGAGGCGAATCATTTTGGGGCAACTTAGAGTTGTTGGGTAAACCGTCACTTAGTTTACCACTATTTGATGAGTCAGCCACAGCAATTTCATTCTCCGAGGAATTAGGCAAGCCTCTCGATGGAGCGAGGTCATTCTGATTATTGTTGGAATTAGACCATTTTGCTTCTGGTGTAACATCATTTATTGCTGCTGCAGCGTGTGAGTCACCCTGCGGTTGTGTTGCAGATGCCGTATTAGGCTCATGGTCATCATATAGACTGGAACTACTTGGTCCAAAAGAATCTTTCTTCGGTGCTAACAAGTCCATTTCAGCGTTCTTTTCATTATCCTTTTCTATATCTTCTTTTGCGGAATCTCCTGCCAGTTGCTCAGGTTCTGCTTCATTTTCAGTTGCATTGGTCTCCATATCCTCCCCATTCTTAAGCTCAACAGACTCATCAAGCTCTTCTGGGCCAGCATCATCTTCCATGGGATCATCATCACCACCTTCTTGTTCGTCTGTGTCCATGTCAACATCATGGTCATATGTCGGGTTTAGTTCATCAAGCTTCAATCCTGTAGGATCTGAAAATGCTTCTTCCTTGTTATCTATTTTCATGTCCTGCATATCCTCCTCTATACCTTCAGGATTTTCTTGCTCGTCATTTGGTTTATCGGATTTATCAGGAGCAAGGTCTCCACCAGACTCATCCGCAACATCGGCAGAATCATCTTCTTTACCTCTGAGCTCTCTGGCACTAGGATCTTCGTCTTTGACAGAAGGCCCAGGCTCATACTTCTCATTCATATTACTGGGATTCTCACCACCATCATCATCATCCTTATCCCTGAGTTTCTCATCAATAATGTCACTGCCAATCCCAGTTTCCCCCATTGCCTTGTCAAGTTGCTCATCCTCATCATCTTCATCTTTGTTGTCATCCTCGGAGTCTTCGCTGACACTAAATGTTCCGCCATCAAAATCCTGATCCATTTCTACCCCTTTATCATCTTTACTCGGTACATCATTCGAGGCATCTTTTTCTTCACCTGGCTGCAGAATCAGAAAAGGGTAGAAAATTAGGTATAACCATTAAAAACGAGAAGATATAGTATTACGTTTATGCATGGGTGCTTTTCACTACCTTTTCAGAAGCCCCAAGGAGCTGATCTTCGTCATTTATCTGATCACTGACATCATTAACTCCGATACCGTCACCCATACCTGTTCCAGTTGCATCTTGAGTTAAATCACGGTCACCGTCATCCACTTGTTCTTCTTCCACAGAGTCGCGAAAACCTTGGGAATAAAGTGAAGCAAATATTCTAGCGACCGCATGAGCCATCATAGATACCTGACTCAAGTAGATATAGAGATGTTTAAAGTTCGAAATAGTAATCAAATACAGTGATTCCCTGTTTAGAAGACAAATCAATGACAAGGTTTCAGAAAAATTGGCCAAGCTGAACTTCCGGAAACGAACTTACTGATCTATGCATCACCAAAAAATCATGGAGAAGGCCGTCACTCAAGATATGCAATGGGTCTAACAGAGAATACATATGCTTCAAGTGTGTTCCAAGACAAGGATTTTCATGACCACTACAATTCACCATCTCTCCCTGAACAACACATGACAGATAAAATAAGCATGTAATAAGAAGATATTAACTAAATCCTCTCCCGAGTCCCAACAGTGTACAAAGGCAGAGTGCAAAACTTACTGCTAAGCTAATCGTCTTGACTAGATCCTCACATATGGCACCCAATTGAAGATTTTCAACATTTGATTTAAATATATCTATAGAGATGGTAATATTTGCTGGTGAATCTTCAGGAATAGCATGACCAGAGACTACACTATGAAGTGCATCCTCAATACTTTTATAAGTTCTCATTAGGGCTTGGCCAAACCTAACTTCGAGGTCAGAAGCTTCTCTTCCTGAACGATTGGAACTTTCCGAATAATTTCTTGCTTGTTTATCAGAATTAAACTCTTCAGCTATTAACTTACTCTGCAAAAAAATTTAAAAAATAAATAATGATTAATGATATGTTAAGGCATATGACCAACCATAATGGTAAGAACAGTTGACGTGTGGGCATATTGCTTCATATATACCTTTTCAAGTATCTGTTCAAAGTGACCAAATAGAACATCTTTAATTGCCCCTCCTTCCAAACATTGCTTGTGGAAACCATGTAGATGGTCCTCAAACTCCCTTACTAAAAACAAATTTTGATGCACCATCTGTTCCATTTGTTTTGTAACACCATATGGCTGTAACAAAAGCTCCTTAGCTGTTATAACTCCATTATGGCCAAGAAGAACCATGTCCAGCAAATCCTGATGAGAAGTTTCTTTTGTTAAGAAGAGAGTGAAATAAAGTTTATTTAATGAAAAAAACATAATGAACTCTATATAAGAGTACCTTTGATTTCTGAAAATCCAGAAAGAACTTGTCAATGAAAAGACGGATCTGCTTTGCGGGACCTTCTCCATTCTGACAAGTAGTCAAATGGTGATTATGTTCAACAGTCCTTAGCAACAAGCTTTCGCCATTCATTGTGGCACACAAACTATCAAGTATTTGCTGCAGTAATATGAATAATAATTATAAGTCATACTCTAAACTTAAATCTTTGACTGAAAGATGTAAGGCATGTGTAAGTCAATGGTCAAAGCTTACCTTTTGTCGCCACATGCATTCAAAAGTGACATGTTGGTTTTGGGAAATGGAACACTCGCTAGTAGATAAGTTTTCTAAAGTCAACATGCAATTCCTCAGGTACTTGACTTGCTCAGCAAAATCATATGCAGCAGCACGTTGCTCTTGTTCTATTGCGATCAGATGATCAAGATAGGAAACTGACTGAGTGACCTACACACACAACACATAAATTACTATGCAAATGTAAAATCCTTAGAAATTTGTCATCACTTGTAAGAACTTTGAGATTAACACCTGTTCAAGGGTGAAGTCCTTATGGAAATTAAGGCAAATTTGACGCAGATGGTGGACTGATGCAATGCTCTTGAAAAAGTATTGGTTCGCTGTTTTCCATTCAGTTTCTTGACTTTCAAGAAGCATATTCTTCTGTAACTCACCCAAAGCAGCAAGATCCATGTCCTTAGACGGCCGCATACCTTCTGTCAGCAGCAAATGCTGCAAATTGTAGGATGGCTGACAGACCCACAAACTTTGGTTTGTTGTGACCTGATCCAATATGTTGGCCATCAAATTAGGAAAGTGGCAAACCCTAACTTTCTGATATAAAAATCATACAGCATATTAAATTAATTGCCCAACATTTTGGAATTTAAAATTGTAAAAGCACCTCTGAGGACGTAAACCTATGCTTGACCAACCCACAGCTACCTAATATCTTTAGCATGTGAGGCAAAGCGCTCCTCCTCCTCTTCCCCACACTCTTCTTTTCATCATTATTCCAAAGTTCACCGTAATCAATTGCAGCTCTGCATATCTTCTCAATTGCATACCACACTTGCTTGCTTTCTTCCAGATATTTAAGACCTTCGACATCCTTAAGAGATCTATAGGGGAACTCAAATTCAACGGGCTTTCCATGATAAAAGCCTCGCAGAGCAACATCAACTCTGTTCCTCCAAGTGGTAAGCCACCGAGACCTGTGACAGGGTAAATGACAAAAAGTTGAAAACAAGTTTTAACTGCAGTAAAATATATACTGCAAAACTGAAGATTTTTTTTTTTTAATTTTTTTTTTTACATGTTTTCATCTCGGGACCGAGCGAGGTCAAACGCAAAACTAAGAATGTGTCGGTTCCTCTCGAAAGAATCTCCAAGGAGATTTGGAACTTGGGGAGACTGACTTTGTATCCCTCTTCGTGCTGCTTCTTGGGTAAGAACCAGCATTACAGGTTGTTGCAGTTGATCCTATATATGCCAATTATAACAACATAAAAACAATGTCACTAAAAGTACACAAATACTTTGTGCTTGATGGCCCTCCAACATTTATTAGTATCTGAATATAAATCAACAATACTCAATTAAGAGACTCACGGTATATTTCTCTATGATCTTCATCAGTTTCTGCCGGGTTTTTTTTGAGGTTTCCATGGTCAAGTAACTATCACTGCGCTCCCATCTACAGAGTTTCAGAAGTTCCTTCACCTCCAACTCCATACTTCTTCTGCTAGCTTCTGTATGCTCCAGAATTCTGAAATAGTAAGAAGTTCAACACCATAATAAGTCATCATAGCAAAGGACCTGATAATTTGGACTGAAAAATTAAATTACTTGACTGTATAGGCAGAACACTCACATTGGAAAAAGTTGTATATAAAAGCCAAATATATTGTACAGAATTTTCACATTTTCCAATTCGCAGCTGCAAAATTTGAAAACAATAAGAGTTCTTAACAAACAACAAACCAACCTAGAGACACTGAAAGTTATTAAGTAATAAATACAAAATCTGGGATTGAGCAAGCCAACCTTGAATAAAAACCACGGGATATCCCAGTACAGATTTGGCCATGAAAAGCAAAAAGAAGTTGAAGACGTTTTCTAAATTCACCAGTGCTTGATGTTTGGATAAACTCCTCCAAGCTGAAAGTTTAGTTAGCATTAATAAAAAAACAAAAGCCTAAAAACCATAAATTACAAATGTTATTACATGGATCAGGTTAGGCACATGCCTTTGGATTGTTGATCGATTATATTCATTATCATTATCAGCATGATGCCTACGCAGAAGAACTGTATATAAAGGAAACCACAACTGCCAGGAAATAAATTGCGAAATTAGTGATGAATGAAATTTCAGAATGTAAAACTGAAAGCAACTCAAGATGGATTGCCAAAACGTAAAAATAGCAGAGTAGTTAATATCTTACCTTGCCAGCATTAATCTCAAATTGTGTTTGAACTTCGTTGAGCAAGGCAGGCCAAGAATCAAATTCCAACTTTTGCCAAGAGGATACAAGAACGAAGATAGGTTCTAATTGGTCTGCAAATCCAGAATACACATTTAGTAACTGCAACAAAAGGGAGAAAGAAACCAAAGAAAGAAACCACGAAATGTGTAAACTGATGATGTGCTGCTTACCAGCAAGAGGGAATTTGGAAACAGTTTCCTGCAATGTGCGCACCCTGTTTAGAAGAAACTGCACTCCCGACAGAGCCTTCAAGGAAAAAGCAAGAACATAAATAATAATGTTAATGCTTGGTAACTAACAATATATGGATGTAAATTAGACAACTTTTCTCAATAACATGAATGTATTGGTAAACATCTACTACCTTGGCTAGAGGGGTGGTCAAAGGTATAGCCAGGACCATGTCAATCACGTCCAATATTTTCTGAAGAGCAGGATGACCATCCCATTCATTTAGAAGAGTTAAAATACGTTTTTGAAGATTTACGACTGGCTCCACCATTTTAGCCATCGCCGGTGCATTCGAATCCTTGTAAAAATTGTAAGCGTGAACAGTTTTATGAGATGAACTAAATTTTTGTTCATGCTCCAAACAGAGTCGTAGTAGATGCTCTGGCAAGAGTTGCTCATCCAAAGTACACGATAGTAAACCTTCCAAATCTGAAACCCAAAAACATAACAAGAGGTTAATGAAGAAAAATAGTTAACCAAAGAGATGATCAATTATGCAGCTTGAGAAATCAATTACTTACTTTTGGACATCCTGATTCCTAGTGTATAAGAGTCGATGAAGGTAGACAATCGGTCAGCCTCTGAGACTTGAATGCTTCCAGGCTGAATAGGAAAAACAATATATTAACCAAAACAAATGTCAGTCTGAAAAATTACATAAATTTAAACCTCATTATTGGGATTTCATTAACTGCTAAAATCTACAATTTTGGGGGCAGTATGAGATCTGCTTACACTTTTTATAAGATCCACTGAACCAAACAATGCATTGTGAACATGGACCATGTTATTCAGAATTGTATCCTGTAAGAAGTTCCAATCTTCCTCCAAAGATTCTGGATCCTCGTCCGCTTTTTTCTGTATGGAAGAAGGAATAACGCTGACAAGAGAAGGAAGAGAGAGGGAGGGGGGGAGAGAAGAGTCATAACCCTTACATTATTAAATTCTTCTTCTGATACCATTTCCTGCCATTCTGAAAAAGTCTCATTTGCAATTGAACTACCAAGAGTCGATATGTCAACTTGGATGATGCTATCTATTTCAAATGCACGAGGTCGAAACTTGTATTGTTGAGCCTCATGCTCTTCATTCGTTTTTACTTCATCTTTCATCTTCATCCACAGCCTTGGGAACTCATCAAATATTTTATCCAAGAGCTGGAAAAAAAGATATATATGTTAATTTTTAGTTAATAATGCTGTCAGCAACAACAATTCCCTATAATATTTATTTGCACGAGGGTTGTTACCTTGAAGGACGCATTATCCATAAAGCTGGTGTCAGTAACAGAATGTGCAACCCGAACGAGAATATTCTGATAAATCATAGCTTTGAGCTGTAAGCCTGACCCCTGTTAAAATGAGATTACCTTCAAATATCAGTACAACCTACCAATCTACAAAATTTCAAGAGATGGAAAACATGAAAGAAGTTGGAGAAAGCATATAGAAATGAAATGCAGGAGAAGAATTACAAACCATTTTATCAGTATCATCATCATTACTTGTGGAAGTGGCCAGTTTTTCCAGCAAACGCATATCCATTGTCCCTATATTTGTAGGGAACTCAATATCAGAGGATGTTAGCTTGGCCATCCTGCCGCTGGTCACAATAGAAGGAGCTTCTGATGTGTAGCCGCCTCTAGGGAATCTCACAAATGAGTATATTGCTCTCTGCCAATCAAATCCAAATTCAGCTATTAAGAGTTGCCGAAAAATGACTTGTAAGTAACATCATACTAATATAGAATGAAAACAACAGAAAAGCTGTGTACATTACCTGAAGCTTATTCATGTCATCCTGCCCGATTCGATCCAGAAAGTTTTTATGCAAGGCACTAGAAAGAACCAGTGCTAATCCTAGTTTCATTTCATATAATGCAACATGAACTGGTTCAACTATATCAATATATGCTGCATATTCACTTGATAACCGCTCAATAAACCTGGTTATCGTCTCCTGATAAGACAAAAAATGGTTTTCCCATGGATAATTGTGAAAATCCATAATGGCATAGTACAAGGTACAAATAAATATCTAATGATTGAATTAAACAAAACAAAGTACACTTACCTGCCAATTGTGGACTTGGTCAGCAATTTCTTGCATAGGCATATTTTTAACTTTGCTGGTAAAACCAAGTGAAGTTACAACGAAACTAATGAATTCATCACATTCATATTTTAACTTTTTGAATTTCCCTGGATCCGAGCGGAACACAATCTGAGCAAAAAAATTGAAAAATAAGAACAAACCAAGAAAACATTTGTTACTTCATGCTAATAAAAATTGATTAGATCTTCACTAAAATAAACAGATGATAATGGTTTCACCGCGCAACAAATAATCTAAATAGAAATCCGAAAAGAGAGAAATGGGGGGAATAGAAGTTTGCAAACCTGTTTTTGCAGCTTTCTCTGCTCAGCTCTTAGGTTTTCAAACAATCTTCTTTTTTGATTAGCAGCTTCTCCAAACGAAAAACATCCTGCTAGATGTTCACACTCTTTCCGCACCTGAAGTAAACACAAGAAAACAGTAATTTTTAAGTTTCTAATGATGATCATATGAACAATTTATGCTTCCATTATCCAAGAGATCTAAGACAAACGCACAGTACATGAATCTGTAGAAGATAAAGAAGTTCAGGTGAGAGGTACCTCAATTTCAAGTTCAAGCGAAGCAATTTTTTCGGTTAATTGTGAATACTTGAAAGAGTACTTGAGGGCAGGATCCAGATCATCGCAGCATATCAAGAGATGGTATCGTAATGCGCCAATTCGTAACCATGCACATCCAATATTAAATGAAGTCTCTACATAGAGGAAGCAACATTAGTATTAGACAACAGTCCAGATATATCAAGATACAAACATTATTATTATTAGCAATGCAGTTCAACCAGGGATCACCTGAAGATGATGAACATGGAAGATACAGTTCACCAAGCAGAGGATTAATTACAGAATCCAACAGCCTTGTTAACCCGTAGTGGTTTGATGATGAAAGCAACGAAATGATAGTATTTATATTATCTTGCTGTGAAATAAATAAATAAATAAAAACAGCTAAAAACATCATCATAAAAAATCATCCTTCAAATTATGATGATAACAAGGGATAAAATACCGTAATCATCCTCTTCTGACTGGAACTAATAATTGACTGGATAGCAGCATACTTATCAGCTTCAAAAGATTTTTTGTGCGCAAATATGACCTGAAAAAGGGAAATTGTTATTATAGTCATCTGGATAACAGCTATTAAGATGGACTATTGCTTCCTTTAAAATTAATTTTTTTAGTGAAAAAATTACCTGTTGAAAGAGACACTGAGCGGCAGATAAAAGGAAGCTAGGTGTGTAGGTCATCTGTGGGGGTCTCAACCAAAGATTACGCGATGCAACTCTAACTTTCAACATGTGCACAGAATAATCCCTGATGGCCATTGTAGTTCGCCTTGATTTGAAGGAAGAATAAGCAGAATCAGAAATAAAGGGTTTTCGATTTGCGAAGACAACAAACAAGAACTACTTCAACTCCTTGAATTGTGAAACAGGTTAAATAAAAGTAATCTAACACAAATTCAAATGATTATCTTACAGAATATTGTCCAGGGCTACCATTTTCACAGGCTGGAAAAGCATATCAGGGAGTAGAACATCGTAACCATGAATCGCCAAAAGTTTCTACAAAACAGAATAGAAGACGGACAGTAAATGTGGAGGCTACCCAACTTACAGACCGAAACTAGGATAAAGTAAATTAGTACTAAACTCTGAGATGTACCTTTAGAGAAGCACGGCTATGTGTCCATAACGATTTGTGCCAACTAAACCACATCTCAAGAACAAAGCTAGATAATTTTGTATTTTCTGTAACAAAAAAGGAAACAAATGGTAATAAGCTAATGAAGATAATCAAGTACTCAACAAACAAAGGTTTAGTACCATCTAACCTGCATCTCCTGAAGTCCAAGCATCTAGAGTCCATAATATCTTTTGATGCGGTGCAAAATCTGTTGGAGGCCTTGATGAGAAGTTCAAGGATAAATTCAAGGTACATTCAAGAAGGTCAGACAAGCTAGACAAAGCCTGTCAATGGATGGAACATGATGGACTATTAATGTTTTTTGAGCAGAAGATACTAACATTCAAGCATGAATAAACTAAAACTGAACTGAAATCTTACAGGTTTTACATGCTCCTCATCAATCATAACTGTCTTGGATAGCTCTTGAAGTATCCCCATATCAAGTAAAAAACTCGTTTCATCAACTAGAGGCAGAGTTGCTAGCCAACTATCAAAACCAGACCGTGTACACAATATATCAGGAGAGAAGACACAGCAAGCAGATAGGTCAGACAGAACAGTAGTCCCTCCTATTTTTGTCTCCAACTTGCGTTTTTCATATTCAAACTTTCTCAAAAGCATCTGCAAACAAATATACATATATATTATTTAACTATTGCTACATAAATCCATGCAAGGAAATTACAGTTGCAAGTCATAACGAAGGCCAACCTGATACATGTCCTCCAACTGATGTACTATGTTGTGAACAGCTTCATCATCTTTGCCCATGATATGTGCTGACACGCATACACCTTCCACATGGACAAAGACGACCAAAATTAAAATGGAAATTACTCTTGAAAGTAGTAATTGGTATCGATGCTCTGCTTTGTTGAAGAATAAAAGAGATGGATAAAATAGGAAATTTAGTCATAACACGAAGATTCTACCTTGCACAGCAAGAACTCGAAGTTCAGATTTGGAAGATACAGCAGCCTCAACAGAATTGTCAGCTACAGCTAAATAACATGTTTTACACAGAGAGTGAGAGAGAAGGATATGTCAACAGAACTTTATAAAAATACACACTGTTCCTTAATAAGATAATGAACCATTAAAGCATACCGAGCTCCCACGATTTAGTCTTTCTAGGCCAAACCAATTCACAAAGGCGTAAAAGCTGATGCTGCTTTTGATATATATCAGCAGAAGAAGGTAAAAATGGATGACCTCCGTGGATCCATAGCAAGGATTTTTGAGAATGGAGAGACAAAGATGAAACTCTTTCCAAATTTTTGCTCTCCTTCTACACAGGACAAAGTTCAAATGTGTTATAAGTGTGTGACATTGAAAAATTTTGAAAAGGGTACAAAAAAGGGTAAACAAAATGGCCTCACGTGAAAATTTTCAACTTCTCTTGAACAGAATCCCTCCAGTTTTGCAGCATCCTTTATCAAAGAACGCCAAGAAATCAGCAAACACTCGAACTGTGATGAGATGACCCCCTTCCAAAACAATATGTGATCCTCGAGGAGGTCATTATATATAGAAAAAAGTTCATCAAAAGAATCAGTTTCCGAAACAAACAAATGAAGCACTTTTTCTTCTAACCCCCGTAAAGATCTCAGCACGGGTATAAGAGTTATATCAGTGAAATCATACTCACTCTCAGCATTCCACTGCTGATAGTTCAGTCTCAGTAAGCCTACACAATTAATTGCATTAGATAGTTTTTTACCATCATCTGATGATAAATTGTCAATCAACTCCACTGAAAGAATCGGCTGCTGCTTCAAGTCTAATTCAGTTCGGGATATAAGCTCACGGCAACGGAAAATACAGCGCCAGATAGGATGGTCCCGTTCTTGTTTAAGTAAGACCAGAAAAGAATTAAAGAATTGTAAGAACGGCTGTAACTTCGAACCAAACCAACTAAACCAAAGAAGATAAAGATCAAAATCGCCTTCAGTGGCTTGCTCAATTGTCCAATTAGCAGCAATGAATAGCATTTTCCTCGCAAGTTCCATATCAAATTTATTTTTGTCACCATAATCGGCAACCATCTCAACTGAAGCCCTAGGGAACACCATACCATGTAACATCTTCGCATCCACCAAGTAAGAACTGGCAGCACCTAAACCATGTTCTACCACGTATGGGCCTACAGCACTGCCAAATGAATAAGAAGCACACAGCGCCCCCAGGGACTCCAGATACATGCAATTTTGTCTGACACAAGACTCTTTGGAGTAACAGACAAGTTCCTGTAACTTCAAGGGTGTTGGCCATCCTCCTGGCACGCATAAAGAACGTGATTCGAAGGAATCCAGCTTGTAAATTTCACGCACTGATAAATAAGAATTTGTTGCATGGTCAATTATAGATTTGCCTTCAGTCTCACCCAAGGAGGAAAGATATGTGTGCTGCCAACTTATATGGAGGCTCCAAAGGGCCCCTTTCCCATCAGTTAGAAGCTGCTGGAATAACTGTACCCAACGTGCAAGCTCCAGATAAGTAATTCTAACACCAATGTGCAACCCTTTGTCCCTTGCATAAATATGGGCTTTCGCCATTGAATCAACCAATTTACTAATAGGGATCCCAGAAAGCACAAGGAATCTCTTCACATCTTTGAGTTCAGCCTCACAATTACCACTACGGTCCTCATCAAGCAACCAATGAGGCTGCATCATATATATTTCAACACCTCTGTTCCGCATTGCTCGGGATACTTCGCCATATGTGGGGTTAACCGTAAGAAACATACGGAATTGTGGGTGGGGATGGAGAACCACCGGCTTTCCGTCCACAGTCCCGCATTCATTTACTGTTATAGATCCCGACTGTTCAACTAATGAGTTTATCCGATCAAGAACCTACATTGAATAGGATAGTATATTAATATTGTAATGACTTGAACTTGATATTGAATTAATCATGTATTAAATAGCAAAACCAACACAAAATATGCTTTACTAACTGTGGGATTGCAAAGATTCGCATTCTCTAGTACAATCCATTCTCCGTTTTCAATGGCTGTGATTAGTAACCCAGTAACCCATTCAAACCTCACTGACTGTAGCCTTCTCTTGCTATTATCTACCAAATTGCCGATTGTCTTCAGAATTTTGTCCAGATCATTTCTTGACCATGAAACAGACAATATATAATTTTCCAGATCCAGAATCATATGTTCAATGATTTCAAGTAACAAAGAAACAGAACCGAAGGGATTCATGGTCCAGTTTTCACAATAAGTTGAAGCAGAGTTTGAAAACCCATAGTCGATGCTTGACAAGAAGTTAAGCCACCTGGCCATCAGATTCTTTCTCCTTATAAAGACTTCAGTTGATGGCTCCAGTTGCAGGGAGCAGTACTCATTTATGAAACACTCGACACGACCAATTGCAAGGCGATAATTGCGGAAGGCATTGTATTGCTCAAAGCATCCAAGTAACTCAGATATATCAGTTGCAGATGACAGATTTAATTCGTTTAGAACCCTGCCGGTCAGCTGAGCAAGTAATCTAATCAACGACGTCTTACCAGATGATGTAGGACCTATTAATATGCACATCCACTGATGCTTCACACAGTGCGCCACGGCTTCCAAGCTATTACGCGACCCTGGTAATATTTTAAGCTCGCTTTTATAGGTTTGCAACGAATGAGAATGATTTCTAGTGATGCGAGTGTTCCCAACAATCAAGTACTCGGGACTAAGCTGCACCTGTGGGAATGGATTTATGAACGGCTTGAGATCAAACACATGCTCATAGAGGAGTAGGACTTGTCTACGATCAGCTGATGTACGCATTCTTTGAACATAAATGGTGTTGAGAAAGCAATCAGATTTTGACCTTTCAGGTGCACCTTGTATTAATTGACATGATCTGATGACATCCCTAAGGTTAAACTCCCATGGAGAGCCATCTTGACCAAATTTGTTATATTGCATAGTGGCTTCATGTAGTAATTTATTAAATAAAATCAACTTCGACAGCATAGGCTTCGGAATTGATGGATACAGTGAATGGCATATACAAAGGTAGTCGTCCTCAACCAGCTCGTCAACATAAACCTTAGTAAAACGGTTAAGAAAGGACTTTGGAAGACCTTTCCTACCTCCACCCTGACAAGAAGGATTTTGACAAGCAAAGACTCGGAAAGACGACGGGCACTTAAAAGTACGACCCAATTCTGGGATGAAAACCTCTGCTCGATGATCTAAAATAGCATTTAAACCCTCCAAGACAGATTGTGGAGCAAGATTAAGTTCATCCAGCAAAACCCAATGCCCCTGCTTTAGAGCCTGCAGTAGGATTCCATCCGACCAGGCAAACTGAATTCCATCATCACCCTCCACAGGTAAGTCCGACCCCAGTAAATCCATTATGTCAGTCTGCTCAGATAAGTTTATTCGGACCACCATATGGCCAGAAAATTTGCCAATAGCCACAACTAAACTTGTTTTCCCGACACCTGGACTACCTTCCAACAGAACAGGCTTCGGAAGCTGCATAGCGCGCAATGCTCGCAAAGCATTTCTGCGAGTGGTTGGTGCCAGAAATTCAAAACCATCAACGTCAACAATGTCATCACCTTTCTCAATGTAGAATGGGTGAATCCCAAAGTAACTGTCAGTTTGTGTCGTATCAATGCTTGCAGAAGTATTGGCTGACATATTGAGATCAGCCCAACCATAATCCTCCATACTGCAAAGTTTTGAATAGTCCAAACTAGGCTTCCGCTCCTTTATTTGTTCCAGAAGAAAACATAAGCATTTCTGTCTCAATGCCGCTGCATCACTTTTTGTCATACCCGTTCCTAAACTTAGTCCGTCGAGCAAAACAAGGAATGATCCATGTAAGAATGCAAATTCTGGTTCTAAATTTTCCTCAATCACTTTAATAAAAGCGACCCATGACAAAAGATCTCTTACTGTAAGCATTCTTCCTGTTTGTAGTTGGTTGAACCACTCCCAGAAATTAAGCATAAGATCCACAATGTAGAAGAGGTCAGAGTTGGAAATTCTATCTTGAGCAATACTTTTAAGCTCATTGAGGTCACTAACAGAGGGTACCCATATCTCGGTAAACCGATTGCGGAGGGCTGGAGATAGTTCCTTCTTCCCATAATCCCCTCCAGGGTTCATCGTAGCAAGAAGGAAAAAGTTTGGATGAGCAGTTATCTTCTCAAGATTGGGCCCTCCTTTCTCAGCCAAAGACTGTACAAGTGAAACGAAAATTTTTAAAATTTGAAATAATTAGATCTAAAAATCAAAATCGCAAGCATTCAAACTTGAAACAGAAAATGCACAACCAGATCTACAAATAATATACTCACCAGTTTCCTTTCTGGCTCCAAAACACTGTTCAATCTTTCAAGTACACTATCATCAGCCAAAGAAATTTCATCGACAAGAAAAAGGTCACCATTCTTCATTGCCTCCACCAGAGGTCCATCTTGCCACACAAAAATTGTCTGCCACTTCTGGTGCAACTCGACTAGTTCCATCTTCATTTGTTCAATTGTGGCAAATTCCTGCAGAGTGACATCGGAGGGGGTGACTAGACCCTGTCTGTAATTATTTATCAGTACCGCCAGCTGATTTAGAGTCTGAGGTGCTTGACTAATGTCTGAAGATATTTTCTGCAACCAAGTAAATAATTGCCTTAAAATTATCCACAGAATGAAGGAGAAACCTAAAGCCACCAATTAGTTGGAATTAGAACAAACGTACAGCTTCACCACACAAGTAGCTAAAAGCCTTCAACTGCATCATCTGCTCACATCGATATCTGAACTCCGAAGATATTTTTGATCTCTCTCGCACAGGATAGAAACCCTGTTTAAAGATTATTCCAATTATAGAACTTTTTAGTAAAACTATTCCGTGAAAGAGGGAGGGAGTAATAACAAGTAGATGAAAAAACCAAAGACAGAGAAAACAAACCCCAAGAAAATCGGATGTTTCTGTGTACTGATGACAGTTCAAAATATGTAAACGGGCCCCCAAACAAATACTTAGCAATTGGCAAGCAGTCGTTTTCCCACCACCGGTTTCCCCAACAAGGAGGACAGGCTCACGCAACATGTAACAACGTTCAATAAGGAGGTACAATCTCCACATACTCTCGGTCCAAATAATTCTGCAATAAACAGAGAAAGCAAAAGCAACCATTAGAAGCAGTAAGCAAATTACCTAGCAGCACAAATGACCTGCATTCATGGAGATACATACCTTCCAAGATTCTCAGAAACCTCAGAATGTCTGCTTGAGTTCAGAATTCTGTCAAGGTCTCCTGGTTCCTATTATGCAAAGTCAGTTTGTTCAGCCATTAATCAATTAGTCAGATTTAAAACAAGAAAGTAGCGCAATAAAGCTTTCAAAATATAGAAAGGGCTAAAGCTGGATCCACAAACGTGCACGCGCACACACACTATAAATTAGAATCAGATAGAAAAGACACAGGGAAATAAGGAGAGGAGATTTAAACCTGCTTGTACATGTCATCCTTAGAAAGTTTAACCCGCAGCTGTCTCTCTAAAACTCCTTGAACAATTCTCTTTTCACTATCATCACGTAATCTTTCTGCCAACAAAAAATATCCATCTCTAGCCAAATCTTCATAAGAAGATCCAAACATCCTGAACCGATCAGCCCATCTAAACAAGTCACGAGGGGTTATAAATCCATGTTTCCCAGCAAACACTTTACTACTCTGCCTATGCAATTGCAAATCCTTCATCACTTCAACCATTTTCTTTGCATAGCTATCAGGAATTTTGCACCTCCTCTCAAGAATAGTACTGAGTTCATCTTTCGGGATTTCATCGACATTGATCTCCACAAACCGATTTCGGAATGCACGAGAGAGCATTTTACGCCCGCCATAGAAAGTGGGTGGGTTTTGAGTGGCAAATAGCATAAAATTTGGATGGGCACGAACCGTTTCATTCAGTTCAGTTACAAAAAGTTCCCTGTTATCATCTAGCAAGCGATTCAAAGCTTCTAACACATCAGATGGGGCCAGATTAAGCTCGTCAAGAACTATCCAATAACCATTTCGAACTGCCTTTACCAGAATGCCTTCATGAAACACAAGTCGCCCACTAGATTCTGTAATGTAAGAACCCAAGTACTCTTGCAGATCAGTGTGCTCGTGATTATTGATCCGAACAAAATCATGACCAGTTATTGCAGCAAGAAACTGAACAAGGCTAGTCTTCCCACTAGACGTGGGCCCCTGTAAGAGAACTGGATACCTTCCTATAAATATAGCACGTGCAAGGTTACTAAGATGCTCCTTAACGCTCTTAGTTAGGACATAGCTCTGCAACAAATCATCAGCCCTGACGGTCCCGCTTCTAGCCATCAAATATCTATCAAAAGGAACTGGCTGAGGCACACTACCTCCCACAAAGTGTGATAAAATTAATTGCTGCATCAACTTGGCGCTAGTATCATCTAGTAGAGAAAGAAAAAACATACAGAACCCATCATACAACGCTTTTTGGGATCCAAAATTTTTTCTTGCTTTCTTGGTATATTCCAATGCGCGATAAAGAGACCGTAGACTGTACTGGGGCTTCTGATTGGCCCCGTCCTGCAGCCTCTCTTCAGATTCCCTCTTTGCTGCTTTATAGAACTTTACAATATTACCTACTAATTCTCTATTTGAATGGTTGTCATCCATGAACTGGTTTATAAATAGAATAAGATCGTCATCATCTGACACATCATCAACGAAATACTCAGTAAATCTACTCCTAATAGAGAAGGGCAAGTCTCTTTTGCCAGCATCGGTGGCGGGATTCATACAAGCAAATATGCGAAAGTTAGGGTGTCTAGGTATATACTCTACATCACCTCTTTCGGCTAAACAAAGGGACCCATTTTCTTCTTCAAGAACACCAATCATTCTCTGTAACATCTCTGGTGGGGCCAAATTCACCTCGTCTAGCAATATCCACTCACCATTTTTTAGTGCGGTAACAAAAGCTCCTTCTACAAACGAAAATAACATCCCAGCTGAGGCACTAGTCATACGCGCACTAGCAGTTGTAAGTTTCCGAGAAAAGTTATCCCAAGATTTCAGTAATCCTTCGTCCAAAGGTCTCTTCCGTTTCGTACCGGATCCGGATTTTCCCATGTCGATTATCTTTTGCACACCCTTTTGGAAGCCGCTCAATAGCATCTTCCAGTTCTTATCACTAACAAATTTCCTTATACGGGTGAGGAATTCATCATTACCCTATATATTAAAGAAGAATAATTTCAGTCAAACATGCAAATCCAGAAACAGCACTACCACAGGAAATTAACAAGAGAAAATAAAAAAAAAAATGGAATGTATGTACCTTTGAAGAAAATGTCCTGACAAAAAGATTCTCAAATTCCATATAAAGAGGAATGCATACAAACTGAGCACTCGTAGGCTTAAAGCCCCCTAGTAAATCCTCAACATCACTTTGCTGACTCAAGTTCTGAAAAAAAAAAAAAGGCAAATAATAGAGATTATATTATACATATCACAGATAGATATATAATTTAAAATCATTAGAATCCTGAAAAAAAAATATAAATAGTAGAGATTATATTATATATATCACAGATAGGTATATAATTTAAAATCATTAGAATCCCATATAACTCTTAAAGTAGGACTTACCAAGACTGTAAGTTTTTGACCAAGCCTTGTGGCCAGATTCTGTACAAGAGTAGTCTTTCCGGTACCAGTTTCACCAACCAAGAGAACGGGCTCATTGCACTTAACAGAGCAAGCTATTCTCTCAAGAACATGTAGTGAAGTACGAATCTCAACAAAGGGTTTCTTGTTGTGACATGGTGCAGTTTGAGTTCGCTGGAGGGTGATTCGTCCAACACGTAAATCAGATCTCAACTCCTGAATCACCGGTTTATTAATGTTATATAAGGTATTTGTGGATGAGGTTGGCAGCACTGTCCATATATTCGCAATCTCTTTCATAATGGTCAACCGCTTGTCGACTGAACTTGAAAATGCTGCAAAAATATCTACTGCCTGAAAAGGATGGAAATGCAACTTTTAACGATCATTATTAATTAACCTTTAAAATGTTTTATCAGAGATAACAAAGGCAATAATCTCAAACCTCTTGATAGATTCTATCACACATATGAGCTGGTAGACCAACCCCACCAAAGGAAAACCCCAAACTCGAAATTCTCTTGCACCATTTTAAAAGATCCCTGCAATTGCAACCGATATATATATTTCTATAATTTTTGAAAGAGAAATATAATCAAATGAACAGAATACAAGCTAGTAATATACAAAACACATCAAATAGAAACTGCAATGGTGTTACCTTACTGAGAACCTGCCACCAGAACTGGAAAAGTGAAATCCTGTAAGCTCATTGACCCTTTCGAAGGTCTCTGCCAGAAACACCAAACAATTAGATGAAAGACCTCTCTAATGGATGCTGTAAAGTGCTGCTAGTTTACAAATGAAAAAATAAATACATAAATAAATAAAATTCTTCCACACACCTATAAGTTTATCAGCAAGATGCTCCAGATCTGGATACCAGGCTTTCACAATACACACCAACTCTTTATTATTTGAAGGCCCAATCATTACTCTCCTCCAAAGAGCGCCAAGTGAGTTCCTGCCTGCTATGTTGATAAATGTTTAGTAAAGAAACACTTTTAAGTGAAAAGCAATTATTGTTAAAGACCTAAAACACACATATAAACTACCTATGAAATGAGAATTTTGAATGCATAACAAACCTTCAGTAGCACGAGATTTATCTATCTTTGGACTTGATATTGTGGAGAATAGTCGAAAACCTTCAGCAACCCTTACTGCCTGCAATAGGACGACATTAACAGTATTCAACGATTTTCAGCCAATCAGAAAATTAGAGTTGAACACAAGCAGACAGGCCTATGTGAATTTGAATACAAAGGAGAATATTATTGTGAGAGACTTCATTTACATTTCATCATCTGATGAAACTCTGAAATTAGCAGTCAAAAGAATCCTGCCAGAAAAATATTATAGATATACACGTGATTGAATTCCTACCCTTAAGTTTAGTTTATGCAATACCAAGAAGAGAAAAAAAGAAGTTTTGTAATCATAGTAAATCCAACCCCAATACGCTAACCAAAACTTACTTTAACCTGATTATGTGAACTCCAGATTAAATAATTTAGAACAAGGAGCAAGATGAAATGTAATTACCTCCCCGTGACCTGTTAAGAATGAGCTAGCACCTTCAAGTAAAGGTAATAATATGGAGAGTACATCAGCTGGTGCTTTATCAATATCCTCAAATACAACCCAAAATCCATTCAGAACAGCCTGTTGATTATAATTCATATTTAATCCCAAGATAAATAATGATCAGCTTATTAATATAATGGTGAGTTGAGTTAGGCAAGAAACAAACCTGTGTAAGGGAACCCGGTTGCCATCTGAATTCACCAGGTTGCTCCGTGCAGACATAACTCCCGATTAATGTTTTCCCGTCGATTTGTTCATCCATATAAATAGATAGAACTAAGATAATAGGGGTGAAGTAGGTTCAGGCACATTATGAAACGACAACCCAACACTAATAAATACCTATTCCCATGTATAGAGGTGAAGCTATCATATGCAACTTAAGAAAGATGAGAGATAAATTTTACCTCTATTCCCATAATGATGGGCCAATTTATTAAATAGTGCAGTCTTCCCAGCACCTGTAGGACCGTACAGAAGAACAGGCCACCTCTGACTCACTGCCAACTGGATCATTTCAAAACTTTTCTCCAAAGAGGATGTCAAGAAAAAAGGTTTTCCGCTTGATTTCATATCCCTGAATGAAACAGGTGAAGAGATGTCAAGATAATACAAATGTAATAACACGGTAAGGAAAACAAGTTGACGATGAATAAGATAATATTTAAGTCAATACATTAAGTTGATAACCCTACCAAGTTGCCCATCTGGTGTTGGAATTTGATGAATCAACTTCATGAAACCCAGATGCAGAGTCAGTTGAAGGACCTTGATTCATGTCTACGCTGACTGAGTTCAACTCAAGATACCATCCTGCCTTTTCCAGAGACACATCCTGACAGTATTCATGCCAGCTACGAAAAAAACATTTTATGCATTAGGAAATTGGAGGCTGATAATAACAGATCCAGGCCTATTTTACTTGGTTCATATTTTCAGATACTGCCCCTTGATTGTATGTTAATCCAAAACATAAATGCAAATTACTTGTAATTATTTATGAAAAAGGGGTAAACAAAACCAACCGCAACAAACATGCGAAAGCTTCCTCCACAGTAGGACCATAGTTTGCAGTCACTTTATCATTTATTTTCAAAACAACTGACAATATTTGCATGCCACCCCATCTTATGTCTGAGACAGTCTTCAAAAACTCTGCTTCACCAGACCTGTCGAGATCTGCAAACTGCTGTACAAGGTCAAGGAAACAGGACCAATCCCAAAGCGTGGTGAATGATTCAGCCTCTGAAAAAAGGAGGCGTAGTGATATTCGTACAACATTTAACAACTGACTTCCCACCTGATAAAAAGAAAACGAAAACCATAGGTCATTTATATAATGGCCAAAATGCTGAATATACCCTGAACAAACCCAATAAAATACTTGAACAATAGATAAAACTTTTAGAGTTTATAGATGGTGAACATACCATTTCCGATAGCTTACAATCAAAATCTCTCAACATTATCCTTTGAAAAGGAGCAGGAGCAAATATGAAATAAGTCAACACAGACCTGCAACAGGTAACCAGACATGTTATTTTGGAAAAACATGAACAAAGATAATGATTTTCAAGCTTATCCAGATTCTTTTATAACCAAAGTACAACCAGAAAAGTGTTCCAACACCTTGTAGGACATTATTCACTATGGCATTTCTGTCGGTAAATAAATGTGTCTAATGAAATGGAACATATAACACACTAACCACAAGAATAGAAATCAAATATACTTGTTAGTTTATTCACATACACATTTGAGAAAATAATTTAGATGAATGGATTACACCAAATCAGATTGCATTCATCAGGCCAAACATAACTGAAGAAAGGATTCCGAAACTAAACCCACAATATGCTTAGGAACTCGTACAAAATATACAATGCCATAATAGTTCAAAATATTTCCAAACATCTTGCTATACATACAAATAAAATATGACCAGCAAAATAACCTTCTAATCGAGTTGTTGATTTTGAAATATACAAAAAAATCTCAACTCAGAGTAATTTAAACAGTTATAAACATTTTTGGAATCTTTATACTGTGTACAAATTCCAAAACATCATAACATTTGACAGCCCAGAAAGAAAAAAAAAAGGGGGGAATGGCCTCTTACTCTCACATGAGCACAGGACTACTTACAGCTACCTTCTGGAACTATCTAGAGAAAAGACATTTCGCTAAAAATTATGTCTTGTTAAATTAGGACAGGTAATGTATGCCAGAACTCCTAGTTTACTTAGTGATTCCATTTTCAAGTGAAAAAAACTTTCAGATAGCCGCTTAATAATCCTATTATCCAACAGACAACCAAATGCATTCTTAAGGTTACTCACCCCAATAGGGAAGGTACCAGGTGAAGGGCTCTAGAAAAGGCCAAACAGGCAAGCTCGTGAAGATTCAAGCCCATCCCACTTTTAGCATACAATTGAACCATAGATAGAACTTGTGCAGTATCAACATCTTCAGTCTTGCTAAGCAATTTATCTTCATCAAATTCAGCCATGAAATCGCGTGAATTTGACTTCAAATTGGGTACTAAACTTAGTACTTCAATAATTCTGCCTAATATCTTCTCCACTATTGGACGAAAGCATCCCACTAATGGGATAGTATAATTTGGGTGCAAAAACAATTCTGCTACAGCATTCACCACTTCTTCAGTCAACATGTTTTCCTGCATAATCACATATGGATAACAATTAAACTATGCATAACCACTAAAAAATGCAAAAAATTTAACGGAAATTAATCTCAAACGTACCTTGTTTGAAAGATGAGCAAAATGGGGAACAAGTTCAGGACAACGAGAGAGAAACCTCTGAAACTCAAAATCAAGACGAAAACTCCCGTCAATCGCCATTAAAACAAGAACAAAGTTTTGTTTATTTGTATGGGTTTTCAGTCGCCTTCGTCTCCTGCTCGCGTTTGAGGTAGTACCGGAGCTTTCGGCTGTCTTTTACAGCTGAGGGTTTAGGGTTTAACGGCGTACTATAAACTCTTTGTAAATGATACGCGAGTCAGTGGCTCATCTGCCATCCAAGTTCTGGGTCGGGTCAGAACTATCCCTCAATTAGAGGTCAATGCTTCTATTTTGGAATACTTTCATTTTTTGAACATTTGAATATGACTGTAATTTATAATATTTATTTTTTTAAAAGTTTAATTATGTAAATTATTTAAATTATTTTTATTTTATCAAATATGATTTACAACTTCGATCATTATTCTAATCCACTTCATCCAATATTTCAACATTATAGCCTACAATTTCAATTACTAATCGATTATCTAAACTTATAATACAAATATTATGAACTACTGCTTTAAAATTTGGCTCATCTCCCTTACATTTCTCTCCATTTCCTCCTATACACTAGTGTTTATATTTATTTATTTTATATATAATAATCTAAGTATTTTTTTTGGTACAATTTATATCTTATTTGTTAATTAAAATATGTTATGAGCTAAAAAAACCTATTGACTAACTTTTTAAAATAAATTAATAATATTGTTATACTTAACCTATAAGTTTTTTTAAATTAGTAAAAACAAACAATTTAAAGGTAGCTGATTTTTGAAAATAAGGTATAACTAATAAAAATAATCAGTACCATATAAAAATGTGCTATTTTTATTAAATTTACAAAACATTAAAATTGTTAAAAATACTTTTGCCGTTAATTGTTGATATGAACTTTCAACAATTAAAAATTTAACGAAAACTGCATATGTTAATCAAACAATGAAAAAGTGTTCAATTATTTTTTATGTTT
>JAUMHB010023518.1:0-25120 GCA_032359685.1 Pittosporum tobira
ACACACCAGATCGATTACACACTCTCTCTCTCTCTCTCTCTCTCTCTCTCTATATATATATATATGCACACACACACACACAAAAACTTACATAAGAATGTTAAGGGGTAATCTTAGGGACAAGAACTCTGAACAAAACTTCTTGACTGAAGAAAATGAGCTTAGATCAATCTCCAACAGTATAATCTCAGCTTCGGGGCTCTCCTTTTGGATCTTTTCTTTCACTTGAGAAGCCCTCTTTAAGTCTCTGGCTGGCAGCACAATTCTTACTCCTCTCTTTGCTAACACCCTAGCCGTCTCAGCCCCGATTCCCGACGTAGCTCCTGATTGATTATATACATATAATGGAAAGTTCTTAGAAATCAACTTGGCATAGTTGTAGTACTTATGTAAGAGTTGAGATAGGGTACAGGTGGCAGTCCTGCTTCATAATTCTGCATATGTACTAAATATGAAAGACCCACATGATAATTTTCATCATATTTATAAATAAACAAATAAATGTTTATCGTTATATATATATGCGTGTCCGTGTGTGTGTGTTGAAGCATAAATAAATTAATGCTCAAGCTCTACCATCTATTTAATTCCCATGCATTTATCTCTCCGTCTCTCTCTCTCTATATATATGCTCCTTATAATTAATTAAGGATAAGTAAATGAGCTCATAAATAAACTAACCAGTGATTATTGCAGTAAGATGATGAGAATTGGAATGAAAGCAAGAAGAAAAATCTTGCGTGACTTGATCAGCGGTTGATTTTGATCCAAAACCACTTGGACCTGCAACACCTGCCAAGTACTTCAGTGCTTCTTTCATGGTCTCAGTACAACCTTCAATAGTAAGAGAGAACCACCACCACAAATGGTTGAAAACCACAGACAAACACATATATAGAGAGAGAAATATACATACACGTATATCTATTTATTATTTTATAGAATGGATTGATCCGAACTCTTAGTTATTATCAGGTAGTCCATGGACCACCATACATTGGTGGTGTCAACGGTAAGATTTCAAGTAACCACGGACTTGAAGTTTGATTTGTTGAGACCACCTAGCTAAGATGGTCCACGTTCTAGCAGATCTAAAAGCGTGTAACTGTATATGGTTTACTATTTTTCATAATAATTATTGTCTGCTCTTATTAGTTGATGTTTCTTTCTTTTGGTGGGCTATAATAATCTGTAATTATGAGACACACGTTCATCAGAAGCTCCTTTTGTTCGTTGAAACAAATAATGGCATTTTCCTGTACGTAGTCGTGAAATATAGAAAGAATTGTGTTTCCTCTCTTAGGTCTCTTATTTTTCACTGCTTAATTTGATTTGATTGGTTCATCTCATTGAGACATTATCCATCAAGTGATTTTCACATAGTCTAATTCATGTCCTATAAAATAATTAAATCATTGATGCACAATTTAATGAAAAAATTCAATGTAATCTCTATCCATGTAATTAAACACCAAATTATATAATTTTAGAAGGTCGGAATGTCATCCAATTGATGAAAACAAACTGGGCACAATAAATTGGAAGGACAAAAAAATATGTAAGAATATTATTGAATCTTTTTTAAAGTAAAATAGGACCATCGTGCATGAAGTGCCGGACTGCGCATGCATGTCTTTCCTTTGTATCTACTTTAACACTTACAACTAGTACTATGAATCCATGATAAAATTCACAACGAAATTGCATACGTGTGCCGGATTACACGTGCAAATCCAGATAAACCCTCATAATAAGTGCTTGGTGAAAGGTAAAAATGAGCCAGAAAAAGAGTAAATTTATTTCAGAGCACTAAAAATCTTGTTAGGGAAGTCGAATTTTATGATGATATGACCAAAGAGTAAAAATGACTTCTGGGAACGAAAGTATAAAGTACTTTTGGTGCGTGGGAGAGACAGTGTCACTCAGGTTTTTGTGTTTTGTGGCCCATTATATTTGTCGCATTTTTGACAAATGATGGTTGGTGTCGGAGATTTGGAGGACTAAATGGGGCATTGAGGTTGACTCCTCAACAATGGAGTTGTGAACTGGCTAAAGGTACGGCAGCACTCTGGACCCACTTGTCCCTAATTTGAATACACACTTTCATCAATCTGCCTCCCTCAACTTTTACCAGCTTACCGCTTCTGTCTTCTACGTTCACATGCATCTCGTCTTCGAAATTGTACTCGGTGAAATAGTTTACTCACTTATTATCAATTAATTATATAATTAATATAAAATATATGTTATATTTACGTGTAAATAAGTTATAAATGAATAGACTATAAATATTAAATGTCAACGATTACAACTCTTATTATAAAAATATAACATGTATTTATAAAATTGTCTGAGCCAAAACGATTAAGTTATTTCACCCAATCTCGTCGCTCATCTTCTAATACCTTTATTGTTTGAATTCATTCAATTGCATGCCCACGAAAGTCGTGATACATATGGCTTGATTTTTCTTGTTCCCAGCTTATTTTGGACAAATCCAATTTGTATTTTTGATATTCTCCTGATTAAGTGCTTAGAAATCCAACAACTAATTAATTTAAGTTGGAAAGTCCAGTCCGAAAGAACTCGGTTTTGCTGCAAATGACAGATTATAATAAAAAGGGAATAAATTAACCACATGTCAACATGGTTGTTGGGACACCATATTTACCTAACGCATGAAAATTAGCTCCTCCAACAAAGAACACATCATGTGATAAAAGATATGCGAAAATTAATGATGTATAATTTGAGATTACAATCAATTTGACAGACATATGACCAAAAAATATTTCTTAAGTTGTTATAATTATGTTGTGTCAAAAGTTGGCCATTTTGACTTATATAATAATTATTATATAAATACTTGTCTTTTTTAACAAGCGGGAATTTTATTACATGCATGGTTCCAGAATAAACTACATATTAGAGTTGCTAGCTAGTTCTTCATGCAACATCACAAGCAAGAACATTGCATGTTCTTGCAACAAAATGAACTACCTAAAACAACAAAAGCATCATTCTTGAAACAAACAATACTCGTATACTTGGTAAGTAAATATAAAATTAATATTTCAACATTTTTTTTTCTCTCAAAATGATTGTAATATCTTCTTCTTCTACGTTTTTTTAATGAAAAAATTGTAAAAAATAAATTAAACTTCATCGAACAATATGCTAGCAAATAGTAATAGCAAACGAGAGATAACAACCTAAAGACCTTGGGGCCCAAGTGATGCAGCCCTGTCCCCTCACCATTAAAGAAATCCGGTACCTGAAATGATGCAACCAATAAAATCTTAAACAAGATTACCGACAGAATTTATAGCGCTGTTCAAGTAATCTAACCCAACTAACTTATTGCCATCCTTTAATTATCAATAAGTGCTGTGCACGTGCTATTTACCAATCATCTCGTGCCACGTTTCCCATTCCTCCTCAAATGCCGAGTCAATCACGGAAGAATTATGGAACCCGTAAGCCATTTTCTCTCGCACCACGTACGTACGTGCTACTCCAAGAAAGATTTTAATTTTAATTTGAACCACTAAATAAATATTGATTTTAGACTAATCTTCGGCTTTAGAAGCGAAATCAACTTTTACAAATAAAATATATAATATTTTATGGTGACGGTTTTCTTCGTGGAAGGCAGGGCCTTTTGAACTTTTAATAATCTTGTTAATTAGCAGGGGAAAAAGGAAATTGCCTGGGATTTTAGAGAATAAATTGTTTGTCTTCATATGTATATATATACACTTCATGCATCGTATACATCTTCTAACCAAAAGACAAGAATAATTTTATAATTTAATGTCAAAAGTCCAAGACATAAAACACCATAAGAAATATTGGTAGGGTTCCATGTACTCCCTCCTCTATACTTTTCCCAGTAGAGATTTACTCTATAATTTTGTTAAATAAAATTTTAAATAATTGTTTAGAATATTAATTTTTAATTTTTAGTATGTCTGCCTATGTTGTAAAAGTGAATTAAATTGGAAGAGAGAGAGAGAGAGAGAGAGTATGTATGCCAGACTACCATCCTCACCACCACACAAACAAAATATATCATTGAACATTTGAATACTCTAACAATGTGATAAGGAAAAGAGATGAGTATTGGACTTTGAAGGGTGTTTTGGAGACATAAAGATACCAACGTTGATGAAAAGAAAGAAGCATGCATGTATGTAATGTCTATATAGTTGTGAAATATTGCCATAATTAGACATTTCAATATTTTCAAAACGAGGAGATTGATCATATTTTGATATTTTTAGTGTAGGACCAACATTAATTAGGTGGATTGTGCCTTAGGCCTGAATCTTTTGTTCTTGACTTTAGTTTTTATATATGTTCGTATAGCTTAAAGGTTACGAGAGGTGGTCTTTATTTTGTATTAATTCATTAAGGAATTTTAAGGGACTTTAGATACTAGTATTGAACGCTATAAATGCTTTGAAGTAGAGTTTTAAACTCTCTCTCTCTCTCTCTCTCTCTATATATATATATATATATCTCTTGCGGTCAGAGTTTCTGGTGCATGTTAAAAATATATATGGAAACTTCTGTCATTCACCTTTTTTTATTTCTCGTTTCTTCTCATGTCACGTTTATATGAACGTGCAATGTACTGTTTTTTGCTTTTATTCATTTCTTCTTCATTCAATTATATAAACTAAGTTTTATAAGTAAGTTTAATAGATTGAAGCAATATCACATAGTCACACCAACCGGATAATATAAACTTTTCCGATGCATTGGTTATTAGTTATACTCTTTTTTTCTTTTTTTTTGGAAACAAATTATATACACTACTATTAAGTTTATATAATCCGGGTAATTTTGATATCACTATATAATTATTATTAATATAAAAAAACAAACAATTGATCTACTTTAGTTTATTACCGAGTTATCTCAGTTTTGTTAATTTTAAATTTTTGACTCGACCGAGTTATCGTCAAACTCGGTTAGCCATTGATAAATTATATATTTATTAACATTACTCTTTTCATATGACTTTTAAATATACATAAAATAACTCACAAAGTAAATACAATATTATCGATTACTGACTTACTGCATGAATCTATATGATCCTTCACATAACTTTGTTTGCAAAACAAAATGTTCTCTTTATTTATTTTATGGAAGAAAAAGAAAGGACTCTGCGCACTAAATTGACTAAGGATTCTGACTTATTTATTATTGTAAGCTTTCTAATAATGTTCTGTCGTATCATGTTGAGACCAACTTGACCGTTGATCAAGTCCAAACTTCACTTCCGGTTGGGCACACGTCTGCAATAGTAGGTTCACCTAAAACACGGGCAACATGAGAGGTTTGTTCCTTCGTTCCCCTCTCCGATACTTAAGTTAGTTGAGATTAATGTGCTAATCTAAGTATTAAGTAGGAGAGGGTTGGATTTACTTGCGAGTTTGTATTTTTGCAGAGCTTGAGCTCTTTTTTGTGAGTTTTTCCATCCCCTCATTTGTGCAAATGAGGCGGTTTATGTAGAATTTGCCTTGATCCGCTATCCAATAAAGCAAGCATAGTGCGCCTACTTTGAATTAATAGCAGGTACGACGCGCCTCCCTTGAATTGACAGGGCTGCAGACATTAGGTGGTCGATTGGACGCCGTCTTTGAACTTTTTTATGGCCTTTAGGCCGTTGGACCCAAACCAGACTGAGTCAGGCCCAATCGGGTGAGATGAATTTGACTCACTAGCTGGGAAGACCTGGGCCTTGATTTTAAAGTTCTCGACGGTGTTAGTTCGAACGGATAGAGATGGATGTCAACTCATTATGGGGGCCAAGAGTCGGGCTTGGTCTTTCTTTGGACGAGACAAGTGGCCGATCATATGATTTGCCACGTGGGATGCCACGTTTTCTCTGATTATGGCTAGGGTGAAAACCTTAACCATAATTCAGGACGATTTTCATCATATCATATAAAAATTATTAGTTAATTCGTAGATACAAAATTGTATTGATTTTAAGAAGAAGACAAATATATTTCAAAATTAAGAAAAAAACTATTTCAATAACTTATATATTTAAAAGGAAATATCAAATGATTTTATTTTTAATTAAACATGTATATTTGAAAAATCAATTAATATATTTTAAAATATAACGAATTATATTAACAACTCACATAGATATTTTTTTAGAGTGGAACTTATATAAACATATACACAAAAATATAAAATAAAATATTATGTTTTAACACATTAATAATTATTTACATATAATCCGATGTGTTTATGCTAGTATTTATCAACTGCTACTATTAATAAAGTTTCAGTGGGGTGGTCACTCCGCTTTAAAAAAATTTCAAACCAACCGGATTTATTTAATCTTTTCCGCTGCCATGATTATTGGGCCAAAGTTAGTGGACCTCATCATCTATACATAGAGGCCCATGGACGTGGCTATTTTAGCTGTATATTGGACATTAGTTATCGGGAGTTCATGGCCACGTATGGATTCTCAATAGACTGTGACTGTTGAAGGTCTGCGGACTGTTGAAATTCAAAATTTAAGCTCCGTTTGTAATTTTTGAGATAAAAAAATAAAAAAATATAAAAAAAAATTATATATATATATATTTTGTTTCTGAGTTTGTAACAAAAAAATGGATAATTTTTTTCCTTGTATTTATGAGTTCCAAATAAAATAAATGAAAATATGATGTGTTACCATTTTATCATTCAGTAATGAATTTCTTAAACTATGTTTGTAAGTTTGATTAAAAAAAAAAAAAGAATAGTTAACTAATTAAAACAAAAAATATTATAAAAAAATAATATAATTTTATTTATAAATAAATAATATAATTTTATTTATAAAATAATAATATATTTTTACTTTTTTAAATATTATATTCTTAGAACCTATTCAATTTTAAATTTTAAATAAATAATATATTTTTATTAAAAAATATAATCTTAAAACTCTATCAATATATAAATAAATAATATATTTATATTTATATATTTAAATATCATATTTATTTATTTTTGAGAAAACAACCCAACACAAGGACTGATAAATATATTAAACTTTTATAGCAATTGAAATGATTAATATTGAACATCTCGTGTTGTTGTCTTCGACTTTGACCTGCTCCTGTATGACAACGAGAAAATAGATCGGAAATAAATTTTTACTGTATTACAAACTTGCGGTTAATATGGGAATTTTGAAAATTATGTTTGTGACCTTTTATTTTTTTTCCATTTCTTGTCATGTTTAGCTAGAAAACTATCTAAGAAAACTGTCTCTTTTTTTCTTTTAATTTTTTTTTTGGCTTTGTAAAACTTACAAACAATGGAAAATGATAGAAAACACTACTTTTTTTTCCATTTCCTTAATTTTCTTGAATTTTAGAAACTTACAAACATAGTGTCATATTCGGAGCATATTCTAGGATTTTTACGTGTTATTTTTTTTTTCTCAATCGGGTTCAGTTCTCTCACGTCAAAAAAGTTTAACGTCAAAATTTTTAATAATTTTAATTAAAATATAATTCATATTTAAGAAAAATATATTCGTGGATTTATTGTATTTCATCGACAAATATGCTCTTACATTTAATATTGTATTTTAAAATTTTAAGATACAATAATTAAAGTTTATTTGAGAGTATGTTGTGTTGATTTAAAAGTACTTTTAAGTCTATATTTGATTTTGATTTTGATTTTTATCTTCGTTTATGGTCTTAAAGTACTTTTGAGATTGTAGATATTTGGGTTCCAAAGTACTTTTAATAAAAGTTAAAAATTTATAATTTAAAAGTGTTTAGAATGAAAAATTAAAATAATTTGATATATATATATATGAAAAGCTTCTTTTAAATTGTTTAATGTACCACTAAAAAAAATGTTAAAAAACTAATTATTCTTTTATTTTATAAAAAATACTTTTAGTTTTACCTATCCAAAAACTTTTAAATTTATTTTCTTAAGCACTTTTACTCAAAATTTTACTATTAAAAATATTTCATTTCATCACATCACAACATGACACGCTTCCAAATTAGGTCTTAGTGCATGTGATTTGCCTATTAATCTGACTTAATATTATTTTATTTTCTATCATAGTTAAATATTTTATTCAAGAAATAAACAATAAATAAATAAAATTAATGTATTATCATCTTAATTTTCCATTATTACAATACGAGAAAATATTATTTATTGGTGAAAATATGACATCTCCAAAGTCTATTATATAAAGTGAGAGAAACTCTTAAAATTTAGTTACAATAAATTACAAATATATCTTTAAAGTCAAAATTAGAAATAATTTTCAGTAACTTCTCTGATTTTTTCATACTAATTTTCATTTAAATTTGTTTACCTTATATTATAGTAATAAATTAATAACCACAAAGAAAGTATTAGAATCTTGTCAATTCCTACTTTTGTATGGTACAAATTATTTAAATTGATTATATTTTATTTTTAAAAATTAACTATCTTAAAAATATATATTTTTATAAGTAAAAAAATATAGGTTAAATATAACAATATTGTCAATTTATTTTTAAAATGTAGTTAATAGGTGTTTTTTCAACTCATTACATATTTTATTTTCAAAAATCAACAACTTTTAAATTTTTTTTTATTAATTTAATGTTTTTATAAATTAAGTATAACAATATTATTAACTTAATTTAAAAAATTAATCAATAAGTATTTTTTTATCTAAAAAAATAAATTAAGCTATTACAAGGTATTCCAAACAAGTCAATTTAAATTAACAAATAAATTATAAATTATTATAAAATAAATTGTGTTAACCATGTTCAATCAAAAGTAATTATCTGACCTACCCAATTATATTTTGCCACATTTATACTGTAACCAAGGAGAACAAAATTACAGAAAAGCCCATCAGCTCGCTACGATTAAATGAAAAAATTCGTCATGCTGACATGTATGTACTTTCTATCACTTGTTAAAACTGAACTGTAAAAATTTCTATTATTTGTAAATAATAAGCCAGGAGGAATAGCACAGTTTCACCCCCTAACCTAGGTTTGCTAATTCCCTTCAATGGCGTCTAACACACATCTCGACGATGTATGTTTTCTGATTCAGTGCGATTCAATTAGACTCCTGGCATAACTCAATTTGCTATGGTTTCCGGAAATCGTTTTGTTTTTTTCGATTTCGGTTTTTGATTTGGGTATTTTCGGATAATGCAGGATGACGATTTCGGCGGTGATTTATCCGGGAGCAATCCTACTAGGCGCTCAGGTTTTTAATTTTCCATTGAAATAATGAAAGAATATTTTGTTATCAAGTGTGCACAAAATTATATCTCTATGTTGTTATGTGAAATCAGGCAATAAGAGAAGTTTTGGAGATATTGACGATGACGAAGATGATATTTTTGGCTCCAAGAAGGTATTTATTTATTCTGGTTTATACATGTGCATAAATACCATTGATTGTACCAAAATTGCAAGAGATGCTTAGTTTGAGATCTACGTTCCATAGAATTTTCGGTTTTGGAGTTAATTAGAATAGAGATCTGTTGCTCAATTGAGGGAGCCTAGGATGTAAGTTTTGATGGGTCTGGTGTGTTGTCAGAAAGGTTTGAGTTTCCGTCGCACATGATTCCCAAAATGAGGTCTGAGTGTTTTAAATGCAGTGAAAAATATTTAGAGCATTTAGACAAAATTAAGTCCTCCAGTGGGAGCATATTGTAAAATTTTAAAAATATATGTGCCACAGTGTGATGAGACAAGGTGGAGGAAACAATGCCATCGTGAAAAGAAAAAATGATTAATATTTTTTGCTTCATCTAATTTTTAACTATATTAATATAACTACTCCCATAAACTCTTTCTGCTTGAAACTTATCCAAAAAGAAAAGAAAAAAAAAAACCTCTTGTACCTTGAATTGTGAATATCTACCCTGTAAAAATTGACCATGAGCATATAGACACTGCTGTTAAAACTAGACTTAAAGATGGAAAAAGGCATAAATGTGTTCAACATGAAGCATGAGCATTTTCTCATTTTTTCGTCTGCTTCTTATATTGGTACTATATTATTCTCCTCAATAATACAATTTGAGTTCATGGAATCGTTGTTTAATAATCTGAATCCATGTATTTCATGTAGTTGGAATCTTGCTTGTTAGTTTAGTATATTAGGGTTCAATCATCTTAACCTCTGTCAAGCATTTCAGTAATTTTGGTGGTCTTTAGGTACACAATGTTTCTTTCCTCTCCTTTCTGCGTCTTCATTACTCTTATTTTTCACATGGACAATGTTTGCCCCTGCTTCTTGTGTAACATAAGGCTCCTATTTATATAATGTCCTATATCTTGGTGGTACAACATCTAGTAGAAGGCTAGAAGCCATGATATTCGAGTAGTTTGCTATTCTAGAGGTGTGGTGTTTGCAATTTAATGGTCTAGTGTCAATGAGCTATGGAAAGTTATATATTGAACGACTCCTTATTGTTTGTGTATTTTATTCAGAGAAACTTAAAAGTTGAAGAAACAGCGCCTGGTGTGGCAACGGGGATGATTTTATCTCTTCGTGAGAGGTACTTGTTTAACCTATCAAAGCAAATTAGTAGTATTATTATGAGCAATTTGAAATCAATACTGAACTCTGATTTATTTTTCTCTTGTAGTCTTCAGGAATGTAAGGATACTCTTGCAACGTGCCAAGTATGTACCATTTCTCTAAATCCTTGTGCATACTGATTGGTTGAAAGAATACCTTTTTTTGCACATGAATATCTACTTCACTAACTGAGTATATGGTTGTGCATGTGTTTGTTCTCAGACGGAGCTTGAAGCTGCAAAATCTGAAATTCAGAAGTGGCATTCGGCATTTCAAAACGAGTCCTTTGTAGCAGTAGGCACATCTCCTGGTTGGATTCTCTTATTAAATATTGTATAAGATTTTATGTTTTGGAGAGAAAGTTAAACCCAGTCTAAGTATTTTATTGTTCTGTTTTTTTTTTCTATGTAGAACCTAAGTTAGTGATCAGTTATCTTCAGACCTTAAAATCCTCCGAGGAATCTTTGAGAGAGCAGGTTTGGTGTTTATTATTACATTTTAGAACTGTATACGAAGTTAATGTCAACCGTGCAATTAAATTTGTTGCTTTTTGTCATTGTAAATTTTCAGCTAGAGAAAGCTAAGAAAAAGGAAGCTGCTTTTATTGTAACCGTTGCAAAACGAGAGCAGGAGATATCAGAATTGAAGGTCAGAAGTTATCCTTCATGTCCATTTTTTTTTCCTAAATGAGAGCAAATTTAGTTAAAAAGGGTTGTCTACTTGTGTCCCCTTGTAATTTCTTGTCTTTGTGTTAAAAGTCCTCTTCTAACAAATCTATTATGAAGAAAGAGGCCACAGTAGATACATGACAATGTATCTTGTAGGATCAACATTTTTAACAAAATGATGTCGTTACGTCGTTTCTATGTCTTGTTTTTATGTTGTTTTGATGTATGATGAAATGTATTTCACACTATGATGTATCCAGGATACATAACATTGTATCTACGTTTTTGGCATCAAGAAAAAGAAAAGAAGTCTTCTTCTGTCACAGAATATATACAAGACAAGAGACCTATTCCTAGCAGTATGACTCCACCTGTACATCTTATACTACCAATCTCCCTTGCAAAACTGAAAAATGAGCTTCCTGTCTTTTATAAATTTATTTTATATACGTAAATGATTATGTGTTTCCCTCTAGTAGATTGTTCGCTAAGCTTTCCCAAGGTACTAACTTTTTAAATTTTGGGGAATCCAGCTTGGGGGAAGGAGAATTTATTTTGAAGCAGATATTTTTCGTTATAGCTAGCGCACAATAACAAATAATTATCTCAGTAAAACTGAGAAACTCCTCCAACCTGGTCACGCGCACACACACAGCTTTTGCTGGTCCAACTAACAGAAATCTTCTTTTTACGTTTCCTCCTTCAAGTAAATCAAGAATTCAGATTTGTACATAATTAAAAACTTGTGGATCTTTTGAGAGCCCTGAGATGTTGCTTTGCAATTGGCTTTGTGCCATGTGGCCCAGAGTTCCTTCGAGTCAAGAAAACCTCTCTAGGTCTGGATTACCGTGGAACTCTTTTTTCTTTTTCGTAGGGAAGCTTGGTTCCATAATTGGGATTGGAATCAGTGAATTTAGCTTTTTTGCTCAAGGCTCCTCTATCTCTCCCACACCTTATGGCTTACCATGGAACTCTTATATACTGCCCTGCATTTTGCGAAATGGGTACTATTTACGGAATTTAAGAAATCTTAATTAATGAACCAAGGTCATAGATAGCGTTCCTCGTACCCACCTGTTGCCGTTTCATGCACCCGGTTGATCGATGTTCCTGGTAACTTATGAGTTTGTGGACTCCTCATAGTTGATATATGAAAGTTGTTTACCAACGAGATGTGGCACTTGGGACATATCCAAGTTAGAAGTTAGAACATAAAAAGGATGTAGCACAGTTGTTTACCACCAAGATGGGGTACTTGGGACATATCCAAGTTAGAAGTTAGAACATGAAAAGGATGTAGCACAGTTGTGATCTTTTTTTACAAGTAAATCTAAAGTTTTGTTCCTGGAATTTTTATATTTTTTTAGTGTATGACTAAAGAAAAAGTGTTCACCCAAAAAAAAAAGATAACGTTGCAAGCTCACCTTTCCGATATTTATTCTGTATGAAATAAATATTGTTGATTTATCTAAAGCTTAATGTTGTTTGTTTGTGTCCTAAATAATCATTTCAGTGCATTCTTATCTGTTAAATTCTAAATTGTTTTTAAATCTTCTAGTCTGCAGTTCGAGACTTGCGAGCGCAACTTAAACCACCGTCAATGCAGGTATGCAAAACTGTTCATTGATAATTTTTGTTGAGAAGCTTAACAAAAGAAAATTATTTTGTTGACAACAAATTTTTTTAACCCCAATACATCTCACTTTTTGGTCCTCCCCATATCCTGATTGAGCTTCTAATTATGACCTCTGAAAACTTTATTTATCGGGAAAACAATGTCAACAAATATAGTACCACAGTAGGATTCCCATTTCCAGGCGAAGGTAGTATATATAGTAGTATGAAGATACATCATCCAGTTTTAGATTTTGACCTTTTTCATGATATAGCATCTTCGCTTTGTTGGAAGAGAATTTGGCCCAGTGCTTATTTGGCTTCAATTTGCAACCTAATGCATGCTGTTCAGGATTGCTTGTTTTAACATTTAGTTAGTGGCTAAGTTTTTCATTATCTACAAAACTGCAGGCCAGGAGGTTATTGCTAGATCCAGCAATTCATGAAGAGTTTACACGCCTTAAGGTGCATTTTCTAGATTCCTAAATTCTGATTGTGATTCGAATGTTGTTGGATTGCTGATGTTTACTGATATATCTTATTGTTCACGGCTATCATGTTATGATTTGGGATGGTTTAATGGGCTAAGATTCAAGGATTATCGTTATTGTGTCTTTTACTCAACATTGTTGGTTAATGTGACAGTTGGCTATTTTTCATATTAGAAGCAGTTTAGAATGAATTCTAAATGTACGTTCTATCAAAAACAGTTACTTTGTCAAAATCCTCAATATAAGATATTGATTAAAATATGCATTGATATCTAGTTTCCATATATAACATTTTTTTGTATGCTATACTCTCTTTAGTTCAGAATTTGTGTAGGTGTTGTAAAGACCTGTAATAAGGTCGAAGAAGATGGTTTTTGTAGATTTTAAAAGCATCTAGTGTTTTGCTCCCTTCTCCCCTTTTGATATGAACGTTTGAAAATAATTCTCTGATTTCTATTTTAAAAAACTGAATGGAATTTCTTTTTATTGTTTACATATACTCGTATAAACATGTGTCTACAATTAGCCTAAGTGTTTTCATGCTACAATTCCAGAATCAGGTAGAGGAAAAGGATAAAAAAGTTAAGGAGTTGCAGGATAATGTTGCTGCTGTCAATTTCACCCCCCAAAGCAAGATGGGGAAGATGCTAATGGCTAAATGCAGAACCCTACAGGAGGAAAATGAGGAGATTGGAAATCAAGCTAAAGAGGGAAAGGTACTTTCACTACATTTGCATGTAATTGTATCTATCTGTAATATTTTATATTCAGAAAATCTAATTATGTAATGGGCTTTGTTGAACAACATCAGTCTATATCATGTACTTCTTAAATTTGTGACATAGAGATTTTGTATCACTGAACTTTTTATCTATTTGCACTTGATTATTTGGAGCCTCGGTTTAATCGGTTGATGTTTGGTATGATGCCTCGCAGATACATGAGTTATCGATGAAACTCGCTTTGCAGAAATCTCAAAATGCAGAGCTCAGAAGTCAATTTGAAGGTCTGTGCTTTGAGAATAATATTCTTAGTCTATATTTTGCAATTAGTATTTCATTATGTTTATTACATGATTTTATATCCATATGAATGCATACTCATTAATATGTATGTAATTACCAGACCTGGAATGGGAAATATAATCTACACAAATTTTACCAGAAACAACAGGAAAGAGCTCGCTGTGTACCAAATAAATTATAACGTGGTACACCATATATTGTTGAGTGAAGTGATTAAGCTTTCCATAAAACTATGAGGGGCCATTTGAAGTGGCTACATAAAAGTTGGTCAGTGGGATTTGGGAATTTTAAGTTTCTTAGGTAGAATGTAGAAACATTAGTATCCCATATAACAAACAACCCCCCCTCCTCCTCCCCCCCTCCCCCTTTCTCTCTCCTCTCTCTCTCTCCCCCAACACAAAACCCACCCCCCACCCACCTCATCAAACCCCTCGTTCTTTTTGCCCTGAGGTCGGCAAGGAGTAATGTATAAATTTTGAATACAAAGTCCTTATTAATTGGTCATATTACAGTTTTTGCGTTGTAGGAAGACATAACCTTTGGTTGCTGCTATGGAGGGAACGATAAAATCATCCATTGACCTTTTTGATCAAATTGACCATCTTCTAAATCAATAATTAAGCATGTATACTTAATTTTTTTAAATATAAAACTTGATATTAGTACTACATTATATACTATTAGCTTATTAATCTTTTTTATAAATCAAAATGAATAATGAGATTTATTGATTTAAAAATTGGTCAATTTGACCAAAAAAGTCGATGAATGACATTTATCCTGGGACGGAGGGAGTAGTAGATCTTTTGAGGAAAAGGAGAGGCCTGGTGCGAATATTAAGTCCTTATTCTTGAGCCTTTGTTTTGTTGGCAAATTAAAGTTTATCCAGGGTCAGGTATTGTTTTTTATCCTTTTTTTTTTAAAAACTGTAGTCTAAGGTCATATGGTTTTGATGGGGTGGTTTGGTGGTCAGCATTACTTAATCTCTTCTTATACATGGATTGCGCCTCCTTACTGGCTCTATAAATACTATCTTTTACTTACATTAAAAAAGTTATTATATTGGAGATCTTGTGAGCAAGCAGCTAGATCTCCCAATTCACCTTTGCAGCCTGTTTTCTTACTGTTTCAAGCAGATGGACTGTAATTTGGTTAGTGTGAATTTGATATTCTCCCTTTTTTCTAATGCAGGACTTTGTAAGCATATGGAGGGACTAACGAACGATGTGGACAAATCAAATGAAATGGTTTTCATCTTATCTTTTATTACATATTTCATTTCTTAATTTAAATTTGAAGAAAGAAATAGCCACAATTGCAAACACTGTAACTTCATTTTAGTTGTCAATCTATTGAAGGATTAAAGCAGTGATAAGACTTGATAGAATGAACCATAGCATAAACAATACTGCATTTTTGTTGCCAACCATCTTAATGTTTTGTGGACATACCAGTAGGAAATGAACATCCATATGGTAGTGTTGTTAGCAACTTATCTAAAAAATGTAGTAGCAATAGTGACCTATGTGCATAGAAATTAAACTTGGAAACAGTTGTCCATTGTAACTTTTTTAGATTCAATCAATTTTTTTATTGTTCTTTGCATATCATGAAGTAAAAAAAATATTGTCCATAGTTAAATGAGATATGGATGAAAATTTTAAACGAAGTGCTTAAGAATTGGTGAGTCGTTTGCAGATCATTGTTCTATTGTTTTGATTGTGTCAGTATCTGTAATCTGTTGCAGGTTCTTATCATGCAAGACAGGCTAGAGGAGAAGGATGCTGAGCTGGCAAGGTTGAAGCAGGTGCTGTACCAGAAGAGTATAATAATGGTGGAGGAGACGGCTGAGTTGACAACTTCTGATAAAAAGGTCGGTGAGGAGGGAATCATGAATGAGGAAGTGGACATTGAGAATTCTTAGGATGCTGCTATTCAAAATGCGACTTAAATTTCTTGTCTTCCTTTTGTTTGTACATTGTAACATTAATTTTGTAAATCTTCCTCCTTTTATTTGGGCAATAAATTTTTGGGACTTAATCTTGTAGGAGAAACTGCTTTGGTGGTTTTAGCTCAGTAACAAAGTCACAGTACACCCAAAGGTGTTTGAATCCAGATAACAAAACAAAACCCCACCCCCTCTCCCAAATCTCTCACCCTTTTTTTTTAATCTATTTTCAAGCAATAGTAGAGCTATGGATGGAGGCATGGAGCGATAAGATATAATTACTCGTGTTTGTTTTGCTTTGCTTTGCTTTTGGTTCCTTGTTTTTCAGTTTGGAACCTTATTTTTTGTTTTCTTTATTGGAGTCATTTTAGTCTGGGGGACACTTCAATACCATCTAGCTGCTCATCTTAGGCATCGTTAATCGAAAACAAAGTGAACATTCAGTTACATTGAAATGTGCAAGTTTGTGGTTGCCCTCCATGACGAGTTTTAATATTCCTATTAAATAATGTAAGGCATAATCTGTCAAAAAAAGGAACGATAAAGAAAGAACGTGTAACATTGTCAAATTAAAGTTTAGTTATTTTGGAATGAATATTTTTATTGAAAAAAAGTTGTTATAAAAAGAATTAAAGTTATGAAACGATTATAAGCCATCAATTTCATTGAAATCAGATTCCATTTTCTCTCCTCTTTTTTTAACATCCAAGTTCAACTTAATGAACCCAGATTCGTTAACGACGTTTGAAATGGAAACGTTAACTAGATTTTCTTTCCCTAAAGTCGTTGTAGTATAGTGGTAAGTACTCCTCGCTGTTCGATCCCTGGCAACGACGAAATATGTCTATTTTTTTAGTGTCACTCTTTTCCCCAATTCTGAGAATCCGAAGTAGAAGGGGGAGAACTGGAGAAGTATTGTATTAACTCCACTTTCTTAATTAAAGTTTGTTTATCATATTCTAAATTTGAAAATAATTTCATTTAACATTTTTTAGTTATAAAATCTTGAATATTGTGTTATTATTTAAAAAGTCACGAATTACAAATTTTTGGAGTTTCAAAACTTAAATGTATTCAACAAATTTTAAATTCTAAAATTTCAGCAAATGATTATCTTAATAAAATCCAAATTAACATAATTTTTTTCTAAAAAGGTGGGGCGAAATTTGCTCTTTGGAGTTGTTTTTAACTTCTATATTCTCATTTCTTGGTGACTGCCGAGTATAAAGTATGTAGAAAGGATCACATCAAACAACTTATTTTACATACTTAAAAAGGACCTACATAGATCCTAGAGGGTATCAGCAACCTGCAACACAAGAATAAGTACAAAAACCAAAAGCTAAAGCAAAATGTACTGAAACTACTAGCAAGAGAAACCATCTAATATACTCCCCAGCCCATTTTTGCATCATGGACAAACCTAAGACTACGACACTCCTATTCTATCTCATTATTGTTCACTATGGCATTTCCCAAAATCGTCATTTATACATGCCCCAACTAGAAGATGAATAGCTGCATACCCCGTTGCCTGTTGTTGGCCATGAAACACAAAAAGGGGAAATAACAACTTTGTTCACTGGTCGTGCTTGCTTCTATTGCGATCCCACCCAAGCCCTGCATTTCCCTTGTTTCCCACCGCCTGTAATGGTTCCTTCAAACCCTTCACAGTGTTTCCGAGTGCCTCTCCCTGCACATAACAAACAAAATACTTGAACTTAGATCAATTTATTGAAAAGACTGACCTACCACCATGTATTTTCTTTTGGTAACTACATTTAAACATTTAAAGCTGAAAACATGTTTGAAGAATGGCCTAAAGCAGTAAACAACTCCATAACCGCTCTTTTGTTTTTTGATTTATAATAGCTCAAAAATGGCCTAATTACTACTCCCTCCGTCCCATAAAAAGTGGTCTGGTTTGAATTTTTTGGTCAAATTGACCATTTTTTGAATCAAAATTACTGCTAATTTATAAATAAATGGGCGATGAAACTATAATCATTAGAAACTACATCAAATGTACTTCTAGATCTAACGTTCGTTTGTTTAAATATTTAAATATATAAGGTTAATTATTAATTTAAAATTTGGTCAATTTGACCAAAAAATTCAAACTAAGCCACTTTTTATGGGACGGAAGGAGTAATATTTAAGAGCTGAGAATCAAATTTTAACTCATCATGAAAAGCTAAGTCTACTAAAACTAGTCGAGTTACAAATATGTTGAAAATTTACCTCTTTCCAGCCCATGCTTTCTAGCATTCTTCTGGCGTAACTACCAGCTCCAAATGACAGGTTCAAGGATTCAGCTTTAAAGTCCTCAGGACGAGCAGAAGTAACAGTAGAAGTCCCTCCTATTTCTCTTGACCCATTCACCCGAGTATGTTGGGTGGGATTGTTGCCTCCATTCCCTTCCCATCCTTTATGATGTCTGGGCCTTCCCACAATGAGATATTCCCCGTGCGAAGGCATAGATGGTAATGTGTCAACATTAAAGGACGACTTCTTTTGTCCTGGACCCACACCAAAACCTCCGTGCAAGGCTCTTCTCTCAGCAGCTCTATCTCTATATGCCTGGCATTTATTCTAAATAGACAAGTCAGCAAAGTAAATTAGAATACAATTTAGAAGTGCTAGAGAAGGACCAATTATAACCAAAAGACTAGCTTCCAGTTGAATAAGTTACCTTTTGGGATACAGAAAGCTTCTCTGGCAACATAGCATCCTTATGCACAGGGGTACCCACTATTATTTTGGATTCAGAATTTCCATGTGATTTAGGTGGTTTTAGAATTGGGCTTTCCGTTGACAATTCAGGGAAGCCCCAATTTTTTGTTGGGTTGGAGGCATCATAAGTCTGCAAAGAAGCCATGTATCCCGCTCCAGGGGTCCTCAACTTATATACTTGGCCTGTCCAAAGGAATACATGCACGTCAGCAACCATATTAACTTTTATAAGTGTTAAGTGCAGAAATTCTAGTTAAACCAAATGAAAAAGAGACAAATGGCCAACCTGATGTAACTCGCACCAGATCAAGATGCACATCACATATTGGAGCAGTTTTCAGTAGACCACCACCTGAAGGCATAGAGGGATGAAGCTTAATAGACCGTCTCACTAGTCGCCCGACCAGCCTGGCTACCTCACCTTTTCCATTCTTTTTGGTGCCTCTCACCATCTGCCAATCCCATAAATCTACTACCGGGAAGGGCATCACTGTCTCTTCGGCACGTTCTTTAATGACTTGGCCATACTGCGCTCGCCAGTTTTCTTCTAGTTCATAGGCATCATCATTTCCTGCACCTCGACAAAACATCATTTTGAGGGATGTGAAACCATCACTCAAGGAAAAGAAGTGCCAAAATGAGATGAAAATAAAGTCATATGTATAGTACAAACCTTCATCTAAAACATTTGTACTCAAATTATTTATACCCTGATTGTCATCCGGGACCCATTCGCCTTCTTCTAGTTCATAGGCATCATCATTCCCTGCATCTGGACAAAGCAGAGCCTTAAGTCCCATTCCAGTCATAGCAGTATCTCCCCGAATTGGAATACAGATATTTTGACGAACCGTCAACTGAAAAACTCAAGTTATCCCGGCTGATAGATTCCTCGGGGATCCTTGCGTCACAAGCTGTCATCATATCACAAGCACCATTGATCGCTTGCTTGGAATAACCTGACAAAAAAAGATCAATAAGGGTACCATCTAGCCTAACATAAATGAATAAATAACATAATTTTCACTTTTGCAATAAATATGCAAACCAGCTTACGAGTGTAGGGTTCATCACAAACTGTTTCCATATCATAAGCTTCAGATCCACCATGAGAAGGATCAAGTATGGGTGGTTCACCCTGAGTAGAGCTTTCAGGAACAGGATCTTCACACGGGTTGACCTCAAGCAGATTATCCTGAAGTAATGTAACAAAAGGACCTAGTATTTTGCTAAAAGAACAATTAAGAAAACCTGACATTTGAGTTTCAATACACTAGTCAACGAAGAAAAAAAGAAATGGCTAAGAAATAAGATGAGCTGAGGGTTACCTGGTCATATTCCATTAAGACATAATCCCCATTCTCAAATTTGTAATAGAGGCCATCTCGAGTGTTGTAGTACCAGCCTGCATTCGGATCATGATAAAATCCACTACTGCAGTAGTTCAAATGAGAACATGGTCAGAAAACTATAAGAACACATTAAGCCTGTGCAAATAGCTAAGCTAAAGTTCTATAGTGAATTGTCTAAATTTCATTTTTCATTTTTCCCCAACCGACCACAACATATGGAAAGAAAAATAATTTTTTATTATAGACAACAGAAACATCAGTCATTGTTTCTAATGGTGCAAAAGCAATTACAGAGTATGTGAAATTGACTTGGACTATTTGCGGATTAGGAAAATACATATATATAAGGGTCAAAAATTGTGGTGGTAAATGATGCCCCCAATAAGAGGACTACATACATTATAGATATTGCAATTCCTTAAACAAATCACAAGTAAGAAATTAGTGAACAATAGAAGTTACTACGCTGTACGTTGGATCGAGATATGTAAGAAACAAAAGCCTTAGCAATAAACAATAGATTTCATGATGATAAAAAGATTAATAGATGATACGTGTGATGGATCCCTGTGCCAATTATGCTCCAATAAGTGCCGATCATTATAACAAACTTGTTTTGGCTAATATTCCCTGTGTAATTTGGACACATACACAAGTCATATATAACAAGATTCGACTTTTGTAAAATGAATTGTAGTATCTCAAATATATTTCCTATGAACCAATGACAAGTTAATAGGTTTAGTGATTCGGCAACGAGTCAGTACCAAACAATGTTAAGAAGCTGAGAGAGCTTGATCATTTTTATATACTCTCTCCATTCCACAAAAAGAGTCCATATCAAAATTATGCAAAAATTAAGCATATTCTTTCATTTCATTTTAATCCCTAAAATAATAGAACTATTTTTGAGGGAAAAAATAAATAAGCCCTAGCATATTAAGCATATTATGAAAATGAGACTCATTTTGGGGGATGGATGGAGTATATGTTTTAATGGAGCAAAACCCTAGCAGAAAGAAATAAACAAACGACCTCAGTAAAGTTTTAAGCTCACACACAAGCATGTAATTACTAGTCTCTAATTGAATTGAACCAATAACGTTAATTGAATTATGATCATGAATATTTGGAAAATACGTAACAAAAATTAAAAAGTTTACATTTTTGTTAACGATAATTAAAATAGAGAGGGGGAGAGAGAGAGAGAATCAACCTGGCGTGATAATAAAGCTGCGATTGTTCATCCCATATGAAGAAGCAATCTTCTTCAGCTTTTTCCCCTTTCTCAATTTCCGTTTCGTTGGTTCCCGCCATTTTGTAAACAATCTCTCTCCTCACATCGTCTGTACTCTGTACTAGCTGCAAAATCAAGAGGAAAAAGTTGATGTTATAATTTGGGGCGGCCAACCAAGTCCGGTCTTGCCCGACCCGAACATCTTTGTAGCCTTGGACTTCCCCTTGTACTCTCTATTGTAAATTTTACAATATTTTTATTTTTTAAATATCTTATATTTGTAATGTTTATTTTGAAAAAAAAGTTTATATTTTTTAAAATTTAAATAAAATTAAATATATAATAATAATAATTATAATTATTATTACTATATTTTTTTGTGAAATGTTTTTCCTTTGTAAAATATTTATAAAAAAAGAGTAATCAAACCGCTCAGGCAAATTGACCCGAGCTACGGGGTTGTACCTTTTTATATAGTTACATGGTACAAACTGAATTGAACAAGTTGAGGACTAATTCAATAGTAAAAAAGTTCCAGTAAAGTAAGTTACTTTGCCATTCACGTAAAATCTTCTTCATTTCTCGCCGTGGATCCATCCAGCTGGTATTAGTTTACACAAGTTAACCTGCCCAGGTTGACCTTCCCTCAATCATATACTCCATCCACTTCATAAAAATTATAATTTATTGACTTTTTAAAAATATCAAAAAATATATTTAATTATAAATAAATTGTATAAATTATCTGTAATAATATTATAATTTAAATACTAAATTAGTAGTTAAAGTGGTAGGATATAGTATTAATATTATCGTTTTAAATAGTTAATGAGTTATAATATTATAGTAGTTGATAAAGTAATGAGTCATAATATTATAATAGTAAATAAAATGGTGGGCTATATTTGATAAAGTATGGTTATTTTATATAATTTACGTTATTAAACTTTTCAAAAAGATAATGTTACAATTTTAATCGGACGAATGGAATATATCACTTTCTTTCTCCCCAAAAAAAAGATATGAAAATCTAAAATTTATATTTATTAATATTAAAATTAGTCTTATAAGTTATATTGCAAAAATTTGACACTTTTCTGGCACAAATTTTAAAATTTTTTAAAAATACATTTATACATTATATCTTCAATATATTTATATTATATAAAAAATATGATATAGAAATATGTTATGAATGTAAAAACATATAGAAAATATATTGTGTGTATATATTTCAAAGCGCCTTAAAATCCGTATTAGAAAAGTGTCAAAAATCTTCAAGAATAAAAGTATTATATGAAATATTGCTATATATGTAAATTTTAAAATTTAATAAATTTAATTATAATTTGGATATTAATATTCCACAAACATAATTTGAATATATTCAGAAGTATTTTTAATTTTAAAACGAAAATAATATTACATAACATATAAAAAAATGAGCATTACTAACAATAAGAATTTATCTCACGAGAAGAATCCAATTAAAAGTTTGACAACCAGCCAACCAACTGTTCTTCGTAAATATACAAAACAAAAATTGAAAAGAAAAATAAAAAGGAAAAAGAAGCATAGTTTGACAAAAAAAAAATGTGTTCCAAAAAATATTTTTTGGTAAAATATTTATTGGAAAATGATTTTATTTTTGATGTTTGATGATCAAACTGAAAATGAGACTGAAATATATTTTATATTTGATTTTCAAAATAAATTTAACAATTATGTTATTGTAATTAATATAATTATATTTTAATTTTTTAATAAGATAAATAATTTCTTACAATGAAAAATTGATTTTATTTGTATGTATGTAAAAACTTAACATTATGATCTAATAATAAGAATGTTCATTATACTTTAGAAGAAAAAATTTAATAAGATATTGGTTTTGAAGATTTTTTTAAATAAAAAAATTTAAAATTTAGGAAATATATTTGTATATATAATTCAATAGGAAAATATAATTATGCATATATTACGAAAATAAAAATAAATCTATTTGTTTTAAAAATAAATAAATAAATGATAAAATTAGCTAAATAAAATTGTTATGAAGAATAATAGAAAGAAATAAAATGTATTTTTCGCCCCAACAGTCCCAAGAGAAAATGTTCAATGTTCAATCCAAGTCAAAGGAAAATTTCAAATTATACATGGACCACTCTCCCACAAGATTTGCTATCCAGGAATAAGAATTTAATTTATGTAAGTAACTTTTTAAAGAATAGTCAAAAACATTTTTATAAATATAAAATATTCATAAAATATTATAAACAACTTAGAGTTCAAAAAAACTCATTATTCCTTTATTGACAAATAAACGTAAATACTACGACAAAAGTTTAATTTTGTTTAAAAATAAATATAAAATAATATTTATATACATATGTTTATCGACAATTATATTATTATGTTATTGTTCATAAACTAAATTAATGCACTTTAGGATTAAATATAAAACGAAAATATACTCATAATAATTGGCGTTTGATTAGACATTGCATTTAAAAATAATAATTAAAAAATAATAATTTAAACTTAGGCGTGGAAGGTGTAGGGTGTTCACAAATTTCGATGGAGGCGAAGGACTTTTATGTTCCAAACAGTCCTTGAACCACTGAATCTTGTTTATAAGTTCTTCCATATCCAAAATTGCAGCATGCATCGAGTCGGAGAGCATGATAATCAAAGGAATACTTGCACCATTTCTCAACCCGGCAGGACGACTATTCAAATCTTTGCAAGAAGTTTCCGACGCCGGAAGGTTACCTTCCGGCGTTTGTGACGTCACGTTCTTGGGAACATCGATGCTTGGAGGTTGTTCTGTCGTGTCGCTTGTCTTCGTGCGCTTACGAGAAGAAGAGAGGGAGGCATCATTGACTGGTGATCCAAATTCTTCATCAGCCAAGGAGTTGAATGTCAAAGTTCAAAAGTCCCGCTGAATTATGCTAAAGAAAGGTTAATTTATGGTTAAGTTACTTAATTCTTTCTTTAATTGATTTGTTAGGTTTAAGAAGGGGGTATTACAAAGATTTAGAAGCCAAAAATAGCATTAATTATGCTCAATAATAATGTAAATGATTGATTTTTTACTTTCATTTTGGTATATATATATATATAGCACAAGTCATTTAAAATTTAATTGAGTTGATTTATTTTTTTTGTTTAATATTTAACTATTTTTTGGATAATTTTTTTCCTATACTGGGTAAATTCAATCATGTTAATTCAGTTGTTAAGATTTAGATTCAGTTTGATATAAGAAAAACGTGTTACAAAAAATATTTTTTGATAAAAAATTTTATTAGAAAATAATTTCTGAAAAAATGACTTATTTTCTTATATTTGATGGTCAAGTTCAAAATGATACTGAAAATGTATTTTTATATTTGGTTTTTGAAATAAATTTAACAATTATGATATTATAAATTAATATAAGTATATTTTAAT
>JAUMHB010023529.1:0-25118 GCA_032359685.1 Pittosporum tobira
AGTGCAAGAAGAGCACAATTATAGTGCAGAGAGCACAATTATAGTGCAAGAAGAGCACAATTATAGTGCAAAAAGACAAACACAGCATGGTAGGCATGTATAAGAAGAGCACAATTATAGTGCAAGAAGAGCACAATTATAGTGCAGAGAAAGAACATGAAGCATGTGAATGCAGACTGGTGGAGTAGGGAATAATAAAATTAGAGTTTCCGCCGACAGCTATGAAAGCCGCCGGCGGCAGCGGAAGCAAAATAATTTTAGGATCAAAAACCTAAAGTTTTTGATACCATGTTGAAGGTAATATTGTATATTAAATCTCACATATAATGTACAAAAGAGGCCTATTTATATAGGCTAGTAATACATGCAATATAATGGTAAAACAAATGTGGGACAATAACCTATATAATCTAACAATATATATAATTAAAATCGATTGAAATTCATTACACTTTAAAATTTATTACAAAGTTGAAGGAATACAATCTTTCTTACAGTAAATAGAATTTTTCAGGAATATAGGAATATAACCTATTGTAGAATAATGCTAGTAAGAAATTTTAAATTAATATAGACAATTCAAAATATATTTAAGAAATTGACGTGTTTGAACAAAAATTAATGAACACATAATACACGACTCATCTAATCTTGGATACAAAAACACCGAAGAAACAAGTGTTGAACAAATAGTCAAGCCTTAGTATCAAAAAACAAATCGTCAAATTTGAATAAATTCACCATCATCAATTGAGCACACTCAAAATTAATTATTTCATCAAAAAAATATAATCACACAAAATTACAAAAAAAAAAAAGAAAAGAAAAGAAAAAAAGATTTCACAAGAGATTGTGAAGAACTCTCATATAATTCCACCCATCCCAAAAGAAAAAACCAACTCCCCCACAAGGAAAAAAAAATAGTATATTATGTTGAGATAAATGTTGCACATCAAATATCTAAGAAAATATGTTGAGATAAATGTTTCAAATCGAATATCTTAGAAAAATATAATTCAATTTATATACTTGAGGGTCTCTCCACTTATAACCAATTGATTTTAAGTTAAATACTCCAACATGGTATCAGAGCTAGAGGTTGAATCAGACTGTTCACAAATTATCGATTATCGTTGAATCGTTAATTATCGCTAATTACCGTTGAATTGCTTAGCTACCGTTGTACCGTTGAATAACCGTTGGCTACTGCCAATTACCGTTGAATTGCTTAGCTACCGTTGTACTGTTGAATAAAAAAAAATATAAAGAGCATATTGAGATAAATGTCCAAAAACAAGTATATAGTATAGATGTATTGTGAAACTCACATTTATAATCACAATCACTTATTTTATACAAATTAAAAAAAATTAAAAAAAAATTTAAACCAATTATAATTTAAATAAACTTATAGTATGAATAAAATTTTATTGATATACATAATATAATATTTTTTAAATAAAAAATTTAAACTTAATGACTTTTTTTCAAAACGGAAAAATAATTACACAAGCTATTGTAATACAATTTTTAAAGTTATCACAACTTATATAAGAAGTACAATCGACGGATTTTGTTGTGTCGGTAGAACAACTTCCTTTTCCACTCACCTTTTTCAAATTTTAATTTTAATTTTTGTTTTTTTTCCTGCTTTTTATTGATGTCTAAGGCAGTATTATTATTATTATTATTATTTAAATTCACAACAGTAACAACAATCGGGGGCAGTTTGGTCAGTGAAAGCTTTATAAAATCCAATCAAATCATATACACGTCAACTGTCTCCTTTCGTCTTCGCCTTCATAATTTTACTCATGATACTACGCTAGGTACAACTGTTCTCACCTGCTTACTTTCTCTTTCTCTCTCTCTCAAGATTTTATAAAGATTCCATTTTTGAGATCAAGCTCTCTGTCGCTCTCTCTCTAGATCCTCAGCAATAACAACAAGATTTTGAGTTATTTCTTTTGTAAGTACTTCTAATCTTTTTTGTCTCTGCAAGTTTTAATCTTTTTCTTGGTCATTCAAATGAATTTATCTTGCTTTTTTGGATTATTTCAGGTGTGATTTGTTGCTCTGTAATCCTTAATTCTTTGTAGAGTTTTGCTTACCCTTTTCTTGGATTAAATTGAAGAATTTTACACTTACTTTTTGCTAACTGTTTATAGGAAGATGTTAAACACATACAACTGAGCATATGGTTGTAGTATTGTATAAGACTTGTTTATTTTGCTGAATTGTACTATAATATATAAAGTGAATCATATGATTTTAATTCATCATTTATGCTTCTTTTCCTCCCTATCTCATAATTCAGTAATTGCTTTATCAATTCCATGTTCTGCTTGGTTTCCAATAGTTTTTTTTTGGGTAGAAATTTGAAGTGTAATTGAGATACTCACATTTGTCCTTTTAACTCAAGTACTCTAGCAGATTTTTTCTTTTCTTTTCTTTTATAAATTTCTTTTAATTTCATCTTATATTGGAATAAAAATTGAGTAAAAAATGGAACATATAATTTTAAAATCTTAACCAATTTTGGATTCAAATACATTTTATAGGAAGTGAAAATATTACTCCAAGCTTAATTGAAGTCCTGAATGTCCATTATTTTATCTTTTCAGTTGTTTCAATTCTTTCTTAAATCTCATTTTATGCTCTTTTGCTTCCATTGCAGGTAACTTGGATATATCACACCAACATTCATTATTGTGGCTATATTAATAGATTACGGAGTTGAAAAATACGTTGTGGTTAAATATGTCTATTGACGTGTTTCGGAAAGTTATCTCGTTGAACTTGTATTGTAGGGTTATTCTGTAAATTATTTCTCCTTCGGTTGATCCTCAATTTTCTTCGAGCTCCTGATTTTTGCTTCTCCATCCATGGGATCCAGTCATCTTTTTGTTATTCCACGTTACATTCGTATGATTAGTTGATTAATATAGTTGTCTGGATTCTGGAACCTCTCCAAGTTCATAATTTCTCTATTAGCTTATTTTCTTGGTTTCTGGGTTGATTTCTCCATTTGCTGCAGGTCTTATTCACTCTTATTTTGTATTTCGAGCTTGTCCCTATTTCTGTGTCCAATCTCTACTAGTTCTGTCCTTGTTACGTTACGTCTGCATAGAGTGTAGATCACGTTTTCATTCAGGTTCAAAAGAAGTTATGGTGTGCCAAGCAGCAAGTCAGACAAGATTCCGAGCACTAAAACATGAGAATGGAATTGCAGGAAGAGTAATAGTTAGAGTGATCGCATGTTTTCAACCTTTGGAAGATTGCCAGGTTATTTCAAGGCTAACTTCTACCTCTCGTGCTTCATACTATTTATGTGATGATAACTCTTTTGATACTATGATCATTGAGAAGCCATTAATTTATACTATGATTATTTTTATGCTGCAGGCTGAGTATTTCCGTCACTTGCTTAAGCCTGTTACGTAGATTGATTCCACGTTATCGTCATCTCATCTAGCTGCCATATTTAGTACTTACTTATTCTAGATTTTGTTCCCGAAAGTTTTTGAATATTGCAGATATTAAACAAAATACAGTCCATATCCTGGTATGTTTCCCATTAACATTCTTGTTGTTGCAGTAAATTATTTTGACTAACATCTGGAGACTAATGTGCACATATCTATTTTTTGTTTTATTTAGGTAATTATTTGGCTGATGGTGAAGGCTGAGGACTCTTGGCTATGTCAGCGGCATACTGATTGGGATTCACCCAACGTAAATCACATGAGCAGATTATTAACATCTGGCCAACAAAGCATCGCTCCATCTTGTATGAACACTAGCACATTTTCTGCAAATGTGGCTTTTCCAGGATTTTCAGTTTCTGGTTTACCTGGTTTGGAGACAGGCCAAATAAATGGAGATTATGGTTTATCGTATTTTTTGCCTCCTCTTGTGGAGGCCTCACTTTCCCCTTCAGACCCATTGCTCGAAGAACCTCAGTCTGCTAGTCCCCGTGGACTCGGGATCAAGACTATGCCTAATGATTTGACTAGTTCTACTCAGAAGAGATTCCTAATTTTCGATCAATCAGGAAATCATGTTAGGTTTTTTCTCAGTCCATTTGACCCTTCACCCAGGCATCCTCCTATTATTGCGCCTGTGCCTATAAGAGAGCAAATGTTTCCAACTGAACCCGCAATTCAAGTCTCATCCGCTGAGAAGCAGATAATTGGTGAAGGAAGTGATTTCCATGAAGACTCGGAGGAAATTAATGCCTTACTTTACTCCGATAATGATGAATATGATTATGATGATGGTGAGGATGGTGAAGTAACAAGCACAGACCATTCTCCATTTGCAATTAAAGCGAGTCTTGAGAATTATCATAAAGTTGGGGACGTGACCGAGGAAGTTGCTAGTTCTGATGGCTCAAACAAAAGGCACAAATTACTTGATGGTGCGTACAAGAAATCATTACTACTCGATGCTACAAATCCGGTGAAATTTGATAGATCTCGTGAGTACAACAATGATGTGGAATCTAGTTGTGCCCGTGCCAGGACCAAAGTTAAGGTTATGGACTCTACCTTTAGTACCAAGAAAGATAAAATTCACGAGACTTTGAGAATTCTGGAGAATATTATTCCAGGTTCGAAGAGTAAGGAGCCATTATTGATTATTGATGAAGCTATAAGTTATTTGAAGTCCTTGAAGCTCAAAGCCAAAGCTTTGGGACTTAGCCATCCGTAAATTACTCCCTTACCCTCTTTTCTTTATTGTAGTTTGTTGTGTTAAGAGGGTATTGTTGGGTGGAAAGGTTGCAGGAAGATGAAGAAAAGGTTTGAGTTCTTTGACTAAAATGATTGTGGATTTGAACATGGTATGGTGCTTTTGCTTTGTGAAGGACTTCACTATCTTTTCACTCTTTAGGGGAAGCGTAATGGTATAATGGGCCAATAAAAGGGAGGCTTAATGGTATGAATTCGCACTTTACTTGCAGGGAATGACGAAAAACCGGGGTATAATTGCGAGTAGAAATGATTATTGTGAGCTTTAGGGGATTAAAGAAAGTCTTGAGTCTTGAACGCATGGGGAGTATAGTGGCGGGCTGTGCTGTAAAATGTGGACTCCTTTTCCGGGATTTTTGAGAGTTCATGGAAAGTGTGCATGCGTGTTTGGTAAATTGCAGGTCCCACCTTCCACCACTCTTTGCTTCTTCATTTTGGTGCTTTATCTTTTATCAGATGGTGATGCTTTGGATTATGAGATGGGAAAAAAGTGGGCCCCCGAAGATTTATCATTAATAATCTTGAAATTTGTATGTACAGTTTTTATTTTTATTCGGTGTGAAGCGTTGCTTTTGAAAAGGTCGTATTTTGCGGTATAATCAAGTTGAAGTTACAAAAACGGCCATAGAGGGAAAAGACTTTAATCCGACTCTGCTATTTGTGAGACGCACAGAGACGGGACCTTGTGAAGAGTTGCTCTGAGATATTTTGCGCATCGATGGTTACTATTAATTTGTGTGTCAATGAATATTCCACCACCGCCACAGTCCTATGTGGTGGTGCAGGTGGTGTCATCCGCGGTTTGTATGAAATTGGCTTAAGTTTATTTTACTTTTGAGTAAACTCTAGTTTGCACCCTTTAACTATATATATCTAATGTTTCATTTTGCATTTTCATATTTTAAATGTGTCAACTTGCACCTCAAATTTTATACTTCTCTCTTAGATTGCACTCTCCAACTGAAAAATTATCAAGTTTTTTGACAATTGTACTCTAAGTTTGATATATATAATATACACACACATACACATAGGTGCATAAGAAAATTTACTTTGTCTCCCTTTCAGTCTTTTGTTGCTTGTGTTGTTTGTTTGCTGTCATTTTTCTCCGTACTTGTGTCTTTCTGAGAAGGGACCAGCTTCCTTATGATTCCTTCATTGATTAGGCATTGTTGTGTTTCTTGTGATTCTGCTGAACCTGTGATGATATAAGGAGGAGGGGGGGCTGGGATAGTTGGGGGACCTCATTCAGGAAAATTCAAAAGATTTTTGTCTGAGGTTTTTTTTTTTTTTTTTTTTTTAAATCTCAAAAATGGATTGAGATTTTTCTTATGGTCAAACCTTCCACCTATTGACCAAAATTCAAAGGAATGATGAAATATACTAATTTGACAAAATAAACATAACACCATTTTAATATAATTATTATTTCTCGTCATAATTAATTTTGGAAATTAATTCATAAAAGGGTATCATTTCAATTTTCTTGAAAAACAGGATTGTGAATTTCCAAAGTTAAGAGGGGGCACTGTTAACAATTTAACTTTGGTCCAAATTTACAGTCAACCCTTATTATTTACTCTAATTACTACTCTTAACGCAAAATCAACATAGCACCATTTTAGTTTCACCCGTGCAGGCTATTGCCAGAATTCGTGGGAAACAAATTTATTACATTTGAAAAATCTTAATGTATTACATTTCTAAAATTTCTAAAATTAGAAATACATATACTTTTTAATGTATTACATTTGAAAAATCTTAATATTCTAATATAAAGTGAATTTATTTTATTTAAAATACTAATATGTTCAAATTTTAAAATTTATATCATAATTTAAATTTTAAAATTTTACAAGTCTAATTTGATAAAACACAAAACAATTTTTAAGTTTAAAATAAAGGGAGTATGGACATCTATACTCTATAAAAAGGATTAACACCTTGTGATGTGGGTAGGTCAAGGTTATTTTGTCGTTTTTTGGTTGCGGTTCATTTTTTTTTTTTTTTTTGAGTAAAATACATATAACCACTTATGTTGCGTTTGATTTTCATTTTTTTCAAAAAATAAATGAAATAAAATTTTACATTGAAAAGAAGTGGTGGTTGGAATGAAATTGTTAGTTAACCATATAATTTAAGTTGAAAAATGTGAGAATGAATAGAATGAATGAATCCACTTTCTCGAAGAGGAATGAACATTCACTTTTCATTTTCTCATCTTCTTCATTTAAAAAAAATAAATTCTCTCATTCTCTTCATTTAAAAAAAAAAAATAGGACTAACAAAACATTTCATTCTAAATACCACTCAATTTCAATATAAAATTTCATTCAATTCATTTTTCTTAAGGAATGAAAACTAAACGCAACATTAAAATATACTCGTTGTGTCACTTAATCACTCAAACTTTAAAATGGTGCAAATAGTCACCTAAAATATTGAGGTTAAATAGGACAATTAGTTTTTTGACGATTCCATTGATCGAGACTTAAAGTACAAGTGGTTATGTGCAATTTGAATTAAAAGATTAAGGGGTTATGTGGAATTGAAATTAACGAAATCGTCAAAAAATTAACTATCTCACTTAACCTCAATACTTTAAGTGGCTTTTTGTATCATTTTAAATTTTAGGTAGTTAAGTGACACATCATGTATACTTCAAATAATTATATGTATTTTACTCCTTTTTTTTTTTTTGGGTTCTTCACTAACTACTCATGTTATCATATTACCTATTATTTTCTCAATCTTAAAATTATAGATATTTTTGAGTTTTATTAAATCAAATTCTTAAGATGTTAAAATCTAAATTATAATACAAACTGTCAAATTTTTAAATTTTCAAAATTTTAAAATAGTACTATTTTTTATATAGATTACAATATTCATTTTGACATCTATCAAAACAAAATAAAATAAATAAAATTAAAATTTAAAATTTAAAATTCACAAGTATACAATATCAAAACAAAAACAGTTAATTACATCGTACTTCAATAGAATTATAAATAAAATTAAAATTTAAAAATAGGTGTTTAAAATTTTATGCTATTTTATACTCTCTCAGTTCAAGAAAAGAAAATTTTAGTTTAAATTTTTTCAAGTCAATACAAATTTAATTTATTATGCTAATTTTTGAAGACAAAATTATTATAACTTATAGTATTTTTTAAATAGTTTACAGTATTTATGAATATATAAGCTAAATCTAATTAAAAACAAAGTTTCTTTATTATAAACTAAATTTACAAATTGAAACTTATCACTATTTTTGCTGTCCAAGAGATGTAATATATTTTATTTTTACATTTTTCGTAAGACATTAAAATACGATGAGCTTTCATTCATGAATAATGATAAATACGATTTTTAAATATTACACAAAATAGGGAGCATAAATTATTAAATTATTTATTTATATATCTTTCAAAAAAAATATTTCTTAAAATTTGAATTGAAATAATTATGATGAATACCGCAAAGTGCGTATGCTTATCTAGTATATCAGAGAGACGAGCTCACTTGGGACCTATCCCCCATCACATCTTGCAAAAACTTAGTAATTTTCAAGGAAAACCAGTAATTATTGTTCTAACTTCTAACGAAGTTTCACCAGCCACCGATGACACCAGAGCGAACCTATCAGACAGACAGACAAACAATCTAACAACAAATAAGAAAAGAGAAAGATCGTCATAAATCCAACCCAAATAACAGGACATCAAAGAAGAGCCTTACACTGAATTGCTACCGTCATCGTGTCTACAGATGGCAGAAGTCTTACAACTACACTTATTAACTCTCCCTGGCATTATAGCGCACAAAAACTTGTAAAAATGTTTGTAATCTATGTTTCTATATCACGTAAAACTGGAAAAGTGGATGTACCTCATGTATCAACTGTGGTACTTTAAAATGCCCTATACTCGCTACTTTGATTCACCAATGGGTTCACGATCCTCGGTCAGAAGCATATCAAAACTTGCTGCCTTTTCATTCAGTCCAACTTCTTGAAACGCTTTTGAAAGCTTGCAACAGGTGGAAAAATCAAATTCCGTGGAGGCAAACTGCTTCCATTGACCAATCACTTCTCCTACCTCTTTCAAGTGGCCGAGCATAAGATACGAAGAAAGTATACATAGATAATTCCTACTTGTCATCTTCTGGTTCGTCATTCTCAAAGATTTCCAAATTTGATCCAATTTATCCTTATTTCCTAGACCCCCATACAGAATTATAAGAAAGTCATACGTTATCCACTCTCTTTGCATGATTCCTTTCTCACTTTCAACTACAGAATTCGTCTCCAAATTCACAAGGTTCCCCGATGAGAGATATATATTTGTAAGGTTCACATATCTTACCCAACTTTCGTTAGAGCCCGGATCACGGGACATTTCCTCAAGAATCTCTCTAACCTCATTGATTTTTAGAACTGCAGCATTTGCACTTACCCACAAATTATAAGTGAAAAGGTCGGGTCCAACGTTTCGCTGTTTCATTTCCTCGAAAACAGAGGAAACCTTTTCGACCTGCCCAATTGACACGAACAAAGTCATTAGCTCATTGTAGGTAAGGGCACTTAATGAGAGGTTTGATTTCTTCATCCCCCAATAAAGTTCTTCGGCTTTTTCGGTCAGTTTTAGCACCGCATATGAGTGCAAAAGAGCTGTGTAGGTTTCACAAGTTTTTGCAGTGGGTGGCAGACCTTCAAAGTAGCGTTCTGCAGCATCGATACCGAAAACTTTGGTCATCAAGTCGATGCGGACTGCATAGTCAGAGTCTGACAACTGAAACTCATCGTGAGCAACCATCCACTCGGATAACTGCAATCAATAATTATAGAGCAGTGATTACTGTCATTCAAATATCTCATAATTATGAATAGTGACAAGCGAAATCGAGGGTAAACATTAAACAGTATTCTCAATTCTCACACAATTCCTGCATTCAGTTCCAGCTACTGAGAATGAAACATTATGGCAAACGTATTAAATAATGACAATGCAATAGTGGCTGTAATCAGATAATCTCAAATTCTCAATAATCCAAATCATGGTATTCTTCAGATTGCAAACAAGGGGAAAAGCATAAGTAGTTCAAAAACACCTCTTTAAAGTTCAAATAATGACTCATAAGTTTGTCAAAACAAAACAACTGGGACAAGAACGTAACTGAAAATAAAAAATTTGCTGTCAAATATCAAGTTCTCTCCAACAGAGTGATTGCAGAGAAAACTAATGACAGGCCATACCACTCTATATGTATGCCATCCCCATTCCCCATCTCAGCTTATTGGTATGAACGATTTAAAGACAAAAAGAGGAAGCTCCCCTCAGGAACAGACAAGGCATGTTTTGCTGAATTCCTAAAATTTCTTAGGCTCATTTATCAAACCAAGTTCAATACTTAAAACAAAACGTCTATTTGTAAAGCACAACGGGGCAAACTGTAAGCCACATAAAGGGGCATGCATCCAGAAAATACATTCTGATGCAGGAACATGCATTTAGATCCAATTAAGTTTTTCTTCAGAATTATAGTGGCTTCAAACTTCAAAGTAATCAGAATGACTTGGGACAGGAAGCCGGATGAAACTACAGTTTTTAGGCTTTTATTCCTACCAATTAACCAGGAAAAGTTATAGAACTATTATTCATTCCCCGATCTAGCACATTATTTACACCTTGACAGAGTAGGAAAACAAACAAAACACTAAGTTGAAACAGACAAAAGGAAACCTGAGAAACTGATTAACGCAAAGATTAACCTAGCACCAAGAACGAGGAAAATTGACAAGATACTAATGAAAGAAGTTCATTGAGACAATAGGCAATTGGCTGGTACTCTAAAAAGCGTCCCACTTGCAAAAAAGTAAAGAATTAAATAAACTTGTTCCATAAAAAGAATCCCCCTTTATTTATTTATTTATTTATATATTTTTAAGATGATCCCAATTTTTATTTTTATTTTTATTTTTTTAACGGTGATAGTATAAAATGATACAATGTCCTCAAGTAACCACAATTTGACTAACATGCCACACTACTAAGCTAAACAATCATTATATGGGGAGCAAGAATAAAATTTTGTCCTCTTCTATTTTTAGTAAGTTATATTCATAAACTTTACAAATTGTTCAAAGGGAACTCTTTTTGTGTAACAGAAGGAAAGATCAACCATTAATCACAAAATCATATGGGTGTATTTTCCAACAAAAAGATGATATCTTACTTAAACTAACCCTTCATGCTCACATCATCCAAAGTCCAATCAGAATTGCAATATAAGAATTCAAAAACATTGATAAATGCTAACGAAAAAATAATAGAGAATACCTACCTCAAGGGCATGCTTAAAGCGACGAGACTGGCGGAGTTCTTTAGAAATGTTCCTGAGGTCGGAGATGGTAATCTTGTGGCCTTCGCTAACCCATTTTTGAATCACATTTGTGACACTTCGCTTGGCCAGTCTCACCCTGAATATCCTGCTTTTCAGATCATCCGATTCTTCTTGTTCACCAGAAATTGGGGGCTCTTCGTACAGAACTTCAGTTCTTGTAGCAGACGATGAAAAGGGTCTTAATAAGAGTGTCTCTCTCCTCCAATTTCTAGGGATTCACACAGAGAAGCTAAATTTTTAGTCAACACAACTAAAACCATATACTCCGTATATCACATTTGTTTATATGCAAATAGATAAGTTCACTTTTAGTAGCAGGGGATGTAAAGGGTCTCAATAAGATTGCTTCTCTCCTCAAGTTCTAGGGATTAACACGAAAAAATATTTAAATCTTTAGTCGATGCAGTTAACACGTTATAAGTATTCATAATATACCTATAGGACTTCAATTTCTGTAGCAGGGGATGGAAAGGTCTCAAAATGATTCTCTCTCCTCCAATTTCTAGGGTTTCATACAAAAAGCTTAAATCTTTAGTCAATACAATTAACACATTTTACAATAGATATGTATATATACATATAGAAAACTTCATTTATGTTGCAGCAGATGAAAAGAGTCTCAAATGATTGACTCTCTCCACCAATATATAGAGTTTCACACTAAAAAGATTAAATCTTGAGCAACACAGTTAACATCATATATGTGACACACACACACACACACATATATATATATATATATAGAGAGAGAGAGAGAGAGAGAGAGATGACATATACCTAGTGAGAGTGTTGAAGATGGAGCGAGCTGCCATTGTAGGTGTTTGACTACGTACACTGTTCTTAGGTTAATTTCATTTCAACCGTCTGGAGCTGGGTTGTCCATGGAAGAAGAAGGAAAAAGTGAAGGGAGTGTTTGGATCGAGGAAAATGAAATGAGCCGAATAAGGGAAGAAACCGTTTGGATTGAGGGAAAGAAAAAATAAAAATGAAGATTAAGGGACTGTTTGGATTGACGGCAGAAAGTAAAAAAGAAAAAGTTGTCAGAAGTGGGATTTGAACCCACGCTCTCTCACGAGAACCAGAACTTGAGTCTGGCGCCTTAGACCACTCGGCCATCCTGACTTTTGACATTATTTTAGTAGTCATTGGATAGCTCCTTTGTGAATTTATTATTTTAAATCTAGCATAATTTATAATTTCTATATTTAATACATTTTTCAAATATGATTACATACACACGAAGATAAATGTAAATACTACCTATTTAAAATTGGAGAAAAAAACATGAATTTTAAAGCGATGTTCCATTATAATCTTTAGATGAAAAGAAAAAGTGATTTAAATTTATTTTTTAAATGATGTGAAATTCAATATTTCTAATAAAATAATATATTAAGAATACTAAAATAAAAAATATATCTCAAATTTTAGAATAATTAGCACTTTTAAGAATACTGTTTGCGGAAGATTAGTCCATGTGTTGTTTCAAATGTACATTAACTCAATCGAAAATGATAGATGTACTCCACATTTCAATAGTTACAACTTGCAAGTATAACCGTAACTGTAAGTTTCTGAAAGCCATATATATAATACCCACAATGAAACTGAATTTAACAGCCGCACGGTTTAAAATTACAAGTCAATATTGCCAGAAAAGAAAGAAACTTATCTAGTTTAAGGGCGCAATGATCTTTCGTAAGAGAAAAGAAAGAAGATTACAAGCTTAGAGTTAAGAGTAGAGATAACTTACAGAAAAAAAAAAAAAAAAAAAAAAATTAAAAAAGTGTAGAGATCAGATCAACAAGCTTCAACTGACAATATCACCAAGACAACTCCAGATTTGCAGCCTGCTTCTTTTTCTTGATATCATGGAACTCCCCGCAAAAGTAGGAGATGAAACCCCAAAGAGACAAAGTTAGAGAATTCGCTTTTTCAACGTGGAACCTCTCATGGAAGATCAAAACCGCCAAGGTCTCCGTTAGCGGCAGCAGAGTAGCAATTATAATGCCAGACAGCAAGGACAAGGCGCAGAAAACGACTCCGGCCATTGCTCCCAAGAAGAAGAATTGCCACAGGAGTGCACTAAATATGAGCGTCACGTAATAAATGGCTTCCCCAAGCTCAAACTCCCTCGCCTCTCTTGGAATTGCCTGCAATATTACACCCCATAAAGGATACCAACTATCAAATTAAACACATTAGATATAACTACCTCCGTCTCATAAAAAAAAAATCTCGTCTGAAAATTTTTGCAAATATTAGAATATATTTTTCTTTCTTGCTTGCCCATTAACATAATTAGTGGTTAGTTGAGTATTGGTGGCATGAAAATCGAATTATGATACTACATTCGTTCTAAATTTAGAGATGATTATTTTTTTTTGGTATGTTCTAAAATTGAAAAAATGTTTTTATTTTAGTATCCATTAAGCACCATGATATTTTTAATTTATTGTTCCAAAATAAGTATAGGTGAAATTTTACACCATCTCTAAAAAAAAAAAAAAAAATTTTAAAAACAAATTCTTTCTATGTAAAATTGGTGACCAAACATTTATTTTAAAAAATTGTTGTTTTTGAAGGTATATTGGAACAGAAGAAGTAATAAATTTGAGAATATTGTGTCGATTTATACTACAATCAAGAAAAATGAAACTTTTATTATGTAATATTTTTTTGGGGGTCAAATGAAACTATTTTTGCGTAAAAACTGTGCTAGTCATATATAGAGAAGATGAGATACTGCAAAGTCATGGTTCACAAGCAATCCTATTATGCAGATAGCGGTGGCAAAGAATACCACTTGTATCTCCAGGACCAGAGAATAATTGATGGGCTGTTTGGCTTTCTTATCATTAATTTTGCGGGTAGCACAAACCCATATAACGCGGCTGCTCCAAGAGTCAAAAAAAATCCTAGTATAAAATACTGCTTATTGGACTTATTAGCTGGGCGATCAGTGCTAGGATGAAACGCTAGAACGACAGCTCCAACACTTAACAAAAAGACAGCATTGATAGTGAAAGACGTAAACTTCTGCCTAACCAAAAGAAACGCAAATCCAGCAGTAAATGCCAAACTGGGTAGCTATTATAAGAGCTGAGGTGGAGACCGGAAGGCGGGAAACACCGTACGCAGCCAAATAATCGTCGGCTCCGGTAAGAATGCCAAGAACAGCAGAAGGAATGAACAGAGCAGGCTTGATAGAGATAAGCTTAGTCCCTGGGATTCCCTTATTTCGACGATAGAGATAAGAGATGAAGATTGGAAAAAGCAGAAATGGTCAGCCACCTGTTTGAAGCCAGCTTGATATCCAAACTCGCTTTCCACCTTTCACAAAGTAGAGTCGCTGAAGAAGTGGGCCGCCACAGTTGCCTAGGCCCCCAACATCGCGCAGTTCAACAAGAGAAGGGTCCGTTTCATGGTTTTGCTCATTCTCTCCTCGTTATATGATGTCTGATGATTGTTTGTAATTGGAATATCCATTGCATAAGTTGATTATACCGTGAACTTGCTCCAACAACAGTGCATAATGGGCTCGTTTAGTACAACTTATTTAAAAACAGATTATAGATTATTTAATAATCAGATTATTGAATAAGTGATTAGTTCTGTTTGTTGTAGTTTTTTAAAAAAAATTATTGAATAAATTTCTAAAACTTAACTTTTTAGAAATGATTATTATGTGCTTTAGCAGCTTGTACGATCTAAAAGCACTTCTAATAATCTCAACCAAACAGGCACAATAAATAGAATTTATTAAGCGGATATCTTGAGCCTAGGTTATAACATCACTACTGGAAACCTTTTTGAAAAAATCACTAGCTAGGGAGTAGAATGAATTTGGTTTGGTAATTGTGGAGATCACTATCGCACCAAATATTTCTGTTTTTATTTTCGAGGGCAAACTGGCTAGAAAAGAAAAGTATAGGTCATAGAGAGGAGTAGGTAGACCCTGATAATTCTTGATAATGCACCACTTCAACTGGGTTAACAAAAGCGAGATCAGCCCACTTCACAACCGACTTAATCATCCGAGGAACGAAAATTACAATTTTAGTAGATAGGTACAAGGGTGATTGGTCATAGATATGTGTATTCAAGTAGGATGTGAATAATTAACCTAACAATCTTTGTATCTTTCATATACACTTACATAATAGAGCATAATATAGCAGAGAGAGCTACGGCAATAAGGAAACATTACATGACTAAACCATATAAAAGTAGGCTTATTCAACTAAATAGTGCCTTATATCTAAATTAGTGGGGGCGGATAGAAAACGAGTCCAAATAGACGGGCGAGGAGAAAATAATAATAAAAAAAATATATATGATAAAATAAAGAATAAAATAACTACAACCGTAGAAAAGAACAAGTAGGATTACTAAAATTCTAAAATTATATAATTTCGAATATTATCATATAATATATGCTTATTGAAGTATCCAAATCAAAACGACTTGCAAATGAGTTGAGGAGCCCATGGATTGATATAAGTATTCCAAGGCCTACTTTGTCCGTTATGGGACAACTCTCTCGACATTTATGTTGTTGAGCACCACAGAGAAACATGAACTGATTTAATCCCAATGCTAAAACGACATACTGCATCCAAATTATACAAGAAATAAAAGAAAAAACCAATCTAAATGCACAGTCATTATTTTCTGTGGCTTTTCAATCCAATGAATGCGAGATGGCAAACTTCACTATTTTAACACAAAAATAAAAATCACTTTTTATAACACCTTTATAATAAAGATAAAACAAATAAAATAATAAAGATATTATGAAGATTTCAGGGTACATCCAATTCATTTTAAAAGGAAAAATAAATAAATAATAAAACTAATAAAGAATGATCCAAATCTATAATCACCTTAAGATTACAGAACATTGTCCTAACATTCTAATACCCAGTAATTAATTAAAGTTTCATTTTGACTTTTCAAGGTAAATTTGTCATTTTTTAAAATTTAAAATTGATATGAATTTATTTTATTATAGTCATTACAATTGTCAATCTTATAGTTTATCTATGAAGTATTACTAAGTATAAAATTTATCATTTTCAAAACCTAAGAGAATTGACATCAAATTTGAATGTTAGAATTTTTCAAATTGACTATTTTCATGAAATGGATAATAACGTATAGGTATTTTACTCTGTTAAGGTAAGTTCAGTAGTAAAGACCGTATAATCAAATAAAGATATTAACCTGTAAGAGAACATAATTTGAAAAATCGCGGAATGTGCCACTGAAGTTGTAATGAATTGCCTGCAATCTAGATCAAATCTCCTCAATGGCCACCAACACATCAAATCATAGAACACATACAGTCCTGAACCTCTATTTTCTTGAAATTAAAGCAAGAAAGTATTAAAATTAAAAGAACCCGGCCTGAAAAGGATATATTTTTAACAAATTCAAGAATATGAAAGAACGCACGAGATTAGAATATGGAAGACTTAAAGTGTAGAAGACGGAAATGCCATTGAATTCTCTTAGAAGTCCTCAGAATAGTCTCAGAAATTGTCAACCGAGTGCAATACTCCCGCCAGTTATTGTTAGCCACCTTCACCTTGAGTGGCGCCATCGTAATCCACAACTCATTAGTCTACTAGACTACTACCATTGAAGTATTGATGAATCATGCATGTTGAGAGTTTCTGAGCTCATGGGGCATGCATGTCATCAATTATGTTCAATTTGCTTGCTTTTACTAGGTAATTCATGCGGTTACTTTAGCATGCCTCAACATTAAAATAGAGGGAGAAATCAAACTAAATAAATAAATAAATATATATATATATATATATATAAGATAATAAAATTAGGATTAATCTTTTGGTGGATAAATTGTATTTATCGTTTATATTATTTATTTGTACTTAATTATATCTTTTTAGTTTCATAAAATCCTGTTAATTTAACATGGGTGTTTACATAATTTTCTATTAGAAAAAAAGGGATGAAATGATAGAATAGAGAAATTAAGGTGAAAATATAACTCTTCTAATAAAATAGCATGACATAATTTTAATTTATTAATATGAGTATGTTTGATAAATAAATAAAAAAAAAAATTGAGCGAAAATTATTGAATGATAGAGAAATTTGATTGAGCCGAATCGAATAGAAAATCTAACTGAAAATGTAAATTGATTATAAAATCTGTTTTAAAGTCAAAAGTTCACTCCCCCAATCTAGCTTTCCAAATAAGACAAAATTACTCCCAATAAGCGATAACACTTGGTAAGGCTTACGTGTAAAAGTCAAGTCTCTATTAAGTGCTCAGAAAGATTTATCGAACAGGCGGCGTCCTGTCGCATCCTTATCTCTTTCATTTTTCTCTTAGGCCTTCTATAATTACGTAGTACAGAATATTATTTTTGTGATTTTCATATTTTAATTATGAGAAAATTTAGAAAAGTATGAGCCTGACAGGTGGCAAAAAATCAACTAATACTCCATAAAAATAGATATATAGGTAAAAATTAAAATTTGCTGCCTGAATTACCCATGGAAGTGCATTTAAATATTACACAACTTTATAGATGTCCAGACGTCATATATATTTCTTCAAGATATTATTTCAATTTTTTTTATTTTAAATAATTATATTAATATATTTTATATTTATGTAGTTTAACATCACTTTTTCTTGGTCGGAGTTCTGAAAGAGAGTAGCTAGTCAATATTAGCCACAAAATGATGAAATTTCTAGCTTCACCAGAATCACCACTACAAGCGATAAGACACACGATTCAAGGACTAATAGAGAGTTTTATATATTGCTATGATTTTCCTTTTCAAAGTCTACCTGGAAAAGGACCCCTGTCCCTTTCTATATTCATGATAAGCTTAGGGAATAAATAAAAAATTGAAAAAAAAAGTAAAATTTATGGGAGAAGAAAGAAAGAGCAGAGAAGAGAGAGTAAGTTTTATTTCTTGTGTTTAAGAGTTTTAAAGAAATTGAAAAAAAGTAAAATTTATGGGACATGAAGTAATAAAAAAATTAGTATGTGTTTTTAAGGGGTAAAACTAGAATACCAAATCTTCTCACAAAAAAATGAAAGAATTTTTTTGGTAATGAGATAGAAATTGTTACAATATTTCGTATAATGGTAATGAGTTTCATAAATATCATCCATGTATTTTATTCCTATTATACAACTCTCTATGCATATGTAACACTAAATTCATTTAATTATGATTGGGTTAAAATAATTTTATAATTTCACTAAATTGTTTCTAAATAAGGAAAAAAAAAGATAGCGAATGCTAACCTTCTTCCATACATAAAATTTTGAGTACATTTTGTTTAATCACATATGATTTGGATTGATTTTCACTTGGCCACATGTTGTTTAAAACTTGACACCTAAGGTTAAGTGAAATTGTTAAGTTCTGTTTAACGCCGTTAGATTTAAATGAAATGTTACCAAATTATAGGTGGTTATGTGAGAATTTTTGTAAACCACTGGTTGTCATATTGGAATCAACCCAACTCATATGTGGTAAAATTATTTATTATTTCATCTTGAATTTGACAACATTAAGTAAATTTAACAGTTTCACTTAACCTTAAAACCACAAGTGGTTCAGTATCAAGTTTTAAACTACAAATAATTAAATGAAAATCAGTCCAAATCACACGTGGTTTAAATGAAATTACTCTAAAGTTTTCTAGCTAGAAACCAGAGCCAGTCTATCTTTGCCTCTCTCCTGCAATAAACCAATCCATCAAACTATCATTTTCCAAAAACTTCACAAAATATCATAATCCATCAAAGCCAATCCAAAGGTGGGTATTCCTTAATTGAGCATTCCTCATCATCATGTATAAGTTCACATGGCATGGTAACCTTCTTGTCAACCATTAGAAACAAATTAAAAAGCCAAGCTACCATCTCTCTTAGAAACAAAATAGGAGAGCTAATTAATAAAATTAAAAAAAAAAAAGAAGAAGAAAATAGCTAAAACTAATTAATTAATTAATTTCGCGATGATGCTGTTTCTCCAAGACTAAGAGACTGATCATCTTCTGCAACGCGCTTCTTTTTATTGTTTTCTTGATACTCTCCATAAAAGTAAGACACAAAACCCCATAGCGCAAGACAAAGAGAGATCGCTTTTTCGACTGTGAATTTCTCGTTGAAGATAAAAACGCCCAAGACCTCAGACACCGGCAGGAGAACGGAAATTAGAATGCCGGAGAGCAATGAGGTGTCGCAGAAAATGACTCCGACTGCGCCCAAGAAAAATAGTTGCCAAAGAAATGCATCGCCAACAAGTACCAAATAATACATGCTTTTCCCGAGCTCGTATGTTTCTGCCTCCCTAGGGATTGCCTGCAACGACACGAAATTTACAAACAGAACCATGCAATGCACTGCTGGAACTAGTAAACTTAAATCAGTTTCGTTCTCGTACTTTTTATATTGTTAGGGACCATGGAAAGTTCGAAAAGATTCTTAGTATAATAATTGAACTCTGTTTTAAACTAAAAACTTAAGTTAATGATTCTAAGGTTCTTCCTTGCATACTAAGGTTTCAACTCCACACTAGACAATTGATATGGGATGGGAACTCACGCCGTATCTTAACATAAATCAAGTAAGAGTTTGTGGGAGTTAAGCTACCGTTTATGCTTTTGTGTGTGTGTGTGTGTGTGTGTGGAAATTAGGTACTTCGTTGATTACATGAGGTATTTTGTGCATTAGATGAGGTATCTTGTGCATTGTACTGGTCGTAAGGTATGTACAACAATTTTCACTTTGAGTAAATGCTACACCAGTCAAAGAATTCAATCTTGAAGAGAAGATCTCTAAACCCCTTCAAAGGACAAACTGCATCCTTCTTTAATTAATCTTTTCTTATCATTTATCCCCTCGATTTAGGAAAAACAAATGTATATGGTATTATTGTACTCCTTTAAATCCTATTGGATTATTTTGGTAAACAACTAGTTCTACAAGGATAACTCAAATTTTTATTCAAAATATATTAGCAAGTAGAGCCTGTAAACATTTAAGATATATAGTTATGGAGCTTGCTACCATATTCTCTCGAAAATAAGAATTCCCTTATTTTGCTGGTACACCATTCGTCTTATCATTTTATACGAGGTTTGTCAATGCCACACTAGAATATAGTTCGTAAGAATTTTGCCATGCAGACTGGAAATTAACTAAGCATATCGTGAAATACTATATAATGCTAATTTAAAGTACTAAAAAGTCAAGTAAATTATTCTCTAGCTGCAAGAAATAGAGAGAAGAGATACTAACCCTAAAGTCATGGTTTATCAACATTCCAACGACGCAGAAGCCAGTAGCAAAGAAAGCCATAACGAACTGCATCTCCATGACCAGCGAATAAGTGATTGCCTCTTTAGCTCTTTTGTACATCAACTCTATAACTGGTAAAACAAAGCCATACAACATTGCAGCTCCAAGTGTCATCAAAAACCCAATTATATAATCCTTTTTAGTTTCGTTAGCAGGAAGATCAGAACCCGAATGAAATGCAAGGACCACAGCTCCAGCAGTCAGCAAAAATATGGCATTGATATGCAAAAAAGTGAACCTTTGCTTAACCAAAATCCACGCGAAAAAGGCAGTAAACCCTAATTGGCTGGCTAATACAAGAGAATACGTGGAGACAGGAAGGCGGGAAACGCCAGCAGCATCCATATAATCATCCGCGCCAGTTAAAATGCCGATAACCGCACAAGGGATAATTAGGGCAGGGGTGATGGAGATAATCTTGGTGTTCGGGCCGCTAGTTTTCCGGCGATAAATGTAGGAGGCCAGCATTGGGAGAAGGAGAAATGGAAAACCGACGGTTTCTAGGGCGCAAGTTAGCCAAGTTCTGTTGCCGCCTTTGACGAAGTAGAGGCGGTTGGTAAGGGGAGCAATGCAGTTGCCTATCCCTAGCATCAGGCAGTTGGCAACTAGGAGGTATCTCTTCATGTTTTTGCTCATCTTTTTCTGTGATTGTGTAGACCGGTTTTCCGTAAGGCGACCCTCCTCCATATTGGTAAGGCTAGTACGCGCTCTCGCTCTGACTGTAGTGAATGATATATGAATCAATAATCAGTAAAATTACCTAATCATTTATAATTTGCCAATCCTATAAGAACATATTGTCTCTCTATAACTAGAGTTATAAGATGACTGATGTTCATCAATATCCAATTAATATCTACATAAATGCAACATGTATTCTATATCCTTTTTTTGATTGATGAAAAGGAAATAATTAGGTTTACATCATCGAATTCAATTCTGAATAACACATATAGTAGATAATGTTAGTATCATGTATAACATAATGCGCGCACACAGAAAAATCATCAGCAGAATCATTCTATTCAAGTTTCTTTCTACTCACTACTCACAATCATATAGAGTTAGGGATTTATGGAAATTCCAAAACTTTGTCATTAATGCAATAAAATTAAACCTTCAAAGAACAATCCCATCCAAACAGTTCTCACACACACATACGTACATACAAGTACTTACTCGTTGCCTCCACAATATTTTTAATAGTATCCACCTTATGCAAAAACAACCAATATGGCAAGAATGATAAGGACAAACATGTCATAATTTATCTCATAAGAAGAAAATAATATAAATAGAATCTAATCCGACTGGTCAAATCTTCTAACAATCAATATGGGCGCATCAAATCAAATATTACATGGCTTTTAGGGTTTCCACTGTTGCATATAGACCATAATTTATACTCCGGAAAAATGAAATCAGTCCATCAAAATTAATCCGGAAAATACATTTTAAATGAAATAAATAACTTAGGGTTTAGCAGTAATAACTAAAGAGTGATATATTTAGGTTAATTGCATGACTTACATGAAGTTAGAAAGATTTGAACAAGAAAAAAATAAGTCCCTGTGAATTATGAAGAGACTATAAATTCCCTGCGATCGCGTTTCACAGTGCGGATACAATACTGATCGAACTTGCCACCAGTTACTGGTGGAATTGGAACTCTGAGAGTGAGCGATAGAATTTTTTTTTTATATAATATTTATTGTTTTTGGTTCTCGATATATTTATTTATTTTCACGAAAACAGTAACTATATATATGTATGTATCCCTAACCATAACGCAACAAAATCGAATGGATAATGAAGGTTATCCGATGAACGTGTTATGCGAACAGATTACGTTGATCCAATTGGGAAAATATCCCCCGTCCCAGGATGCATATAACAATTTTTTATTTTATTTTATTTTTAAATTTATATGTAACATGAATTTTAAGATACATTAATATTATGTTCTTATTTCTGAGTTTTATTACGTCCACATGTTTTATTTTAATTAAATTTAAAATATGATAAATATAAAATTTTGATTTATTTTTTGTGTATTATAAAATTCATGCCATAAACACTCAAATATGTGTTGAATGAATAAATGATTACGAGACAAGGAGAACATATTCAGAAAAAAAATAAAATACCCGAGAGATTATGTTCTTAATTCCCCTATTTTTTACGTAATATCCAGATATGGATCTTTTTAGATGTGATTATGTGAATACGACTATACCATCATTAAGTCAAGATCTGTTATTAATATATGGGAATCTACAAATACCAGTACATTCAATATTTTTTTCCAGTAATTTTTTTTTTATAATTCAAATAAAGGTATTAATAACCTATTATTATACCAGAATCAGTATATCATGCTAATCTTCCCAATTTTAGTTGTTGAAACCATGATTAACAACACTATAACCTAAAAAAGCACAAGTAAGTATCAACATTTAAAATCAATATTGTAATAACAACCAAGAAAAAGAGAAAAAAAAAAGAAAATAATTAGGTTAATGTTATGGTCCGCCCGATCGTCCTCCTTGACCAAGTCAACTTGACCGTCCAGCTAAGAAATTGTGGGCTCGTTTGACCTGCAACACGGGCAACACATGGCGTTTTAGACTCCGTTCTCCTTTCCGAATCTTAAGTTAGCGATTAGAATTAATGTAAAGACTTTTAGAAAGAAAAATATTATCTTGTCAGAGTCTCAGAGTTTTCGACCTTTTTTTACGGTGATAATGAAGGGGTATTTATAGGAGTCCCGTTGTGGCTCAAGGGTCGACAGAACAGTAGTCGTGGGTCCCGCCTGGAGGGACGTGCCTTGTTGGGCTTACTAGGTTGGGCATACTGGTCGGGACTAGTGCACGCTGGGCCTGATGTTTATTTGTGCTCTGGGCCTCCGTTGGACCAGGCCCGAGCTAGAGCGGCTTGGGCGGTCGCCCGGGTAGTACTTGTAGCGATTGATCGGTCGCTCGGCGATCCGTAGGGGAGCTATCGATGGGTGATCGAGCATCTGAGGATGGCTGGTTTGACCGTCTTGTTGACTTTATCCACGTGTGTTCGTATTCTGGGACCAGGTTAAGGTGAGATGTGCTGACCTCAACCCTAATTTGGGTCGGTCCCCATCAATGCCCCCATCTTACCGGTGTAGTTAAGTAGTCGGGTGGGCTAGAGTGATGAAGATAGAGTCGCTTGTTCAGTTTGGCGGACGCCGGTTGGGTTGAGTTTCCACGGTGATCGATCGGCCGCAGTAACTATTGAGCTGGTCCTTTGCGGTGCCCAAGTTGTTTCGAAAATTGCACCCCTGCATGCTTCTGCAGGCACATTTAATGCGACGTAATGATTTCCCTCAATCAGTGTGCGCAGATGGCTGTGATCATGGTCGTTGGATTAAATGTGGGAAGTTGAAATGCCAGATTGTGACCATTGGATCGAATGTGGGAAGTGGAAACGCTAGATTATGATCGTTGGATTGAATGTGGGAAGTGAAAACGCCAGATCGTGACCGTTGGATTGAATGTGGGAAGTTGAAACGCCAGATTTGGGGACTATAAAGGGAGGCTTTCACCATATTCTCTCATTTCACTTCATTTGGGTAAAGTTTCATAGCGAAAGTTTGTGTCTTGTTTGCCGGAGGACATCGGCAGGCCCCAAACTCCGATCATAGATTCACGCAAGTATGCGTTTGTAAGTCCTTTTGTTTTTTGTCTTCTTTGTCTTTTCCTTGCAATCTTTGTCGTAGAGATGACCAGAGTTATGGGGGCCCATAGGGTAGTAAACGAGTCAGCGGAACAGGGTGTTCTAGCTAGGGTTCCGCCGAGGGACCTTCCCGGGGACATGGCATCCCCGGGCGAAGTTGATGGAGGTGAGGATCGATCTGGTGAAGAGGAGGATCTGGGAGGCAACGTCAATTATGGCGATCGGGTAGGCCGCCTAGACTATAACTAGATTAGCAGGCTAACTGCTAAGGATCTGGAGCGCATTCGGGAAGAGTATGGGTTCTCCGATGATTATGAGGTGAGATTTCCGGTGGGCTGGGAAAGGATTCACAGCCGGCTGGACGAAATCTGGGTGGGGGTGAGCGAGCACCACCTTCAGTGCGGATTGTAATTCCCACTCCACCCGTTCATCGAGGAACTGGTAAGTCTACTAGGCGTTGGCATAGGTTAACTGACCCCCAACTCATACGTACAGATTATGGGGTTTTTGGCCTAGTGTGATTACAAGGGTAAGGAGCCGAGGACCGACTTCTTCTGGCACACCTTCAGCCTTTGCCACTCGGAGGCGTCGTTTTGGTCAATCAACCGCCCGACGAGGAGAGAGAGATGGATCCTATCCACGTCGGACCACAAAACATGAAAGACAAGGTGGTTTTTCGTGGGGGGATTTGATCTTTTGCATTCTCCTTTGTGGGGAAGGTCATCCCGAGTAGTGTACAGGGTTTCTGTGACACCCCAAAATCTGGGCATCCACACCCCGACTTGGGTTGCCAATTTATTATTAAATCCATGTCTTACAAGTCATAAGTGATATAGGCGAAAATACAAATAAATATTATACAGCTCTCTCTACACATCTTATTCAAATACTACGC
>JAUMHB010023540.1:0-13662 GCA_032359685.1 Pittosporum tobira
TAATAGAACAGCATTCTTGGAAGATTCGATTCGTTACCAAGACGATGCTAAAAACTAGTTGGTGTGCAAGTTAACCAAGTTGTTCGCGAACAATTGAGGCTCGACTTGTTTTAGCTTATTCGTTTTAACTCCTAACGAAGAGGGAAAGTCAAAGTCTAGCTTGAGGTAACTAATTGGGAATTTGTATTCTTATTTATTAATCTTAAAATACATTACTGTGCAATTTTCAGCAACAATATATAAACATCAAGCATGCATTTTTTTCACCTTATGCATTGTGGTACAATAACCGAAATTACATAAATTCCCACTGATTTGCTTCCATGACTGCTGCTACTGAGGTAGCTAGTAAGTCCAGTCCTTGGGAAGATATATAACTGGAGAAGAACTTCTGCTTTGAGGTATCATACAGCCTCGGCTCAACGAATCGGTGCTTTTCTTATTGTTGCCAGTTAAATTGCTGTTTTCTGACTCGCTGGAGTTATTTTTGTGATCTGCATGTACGAACGGATAACCATTACGCCGATAATAATAATTATAATCAAATATTATTAGATAAAATATGAGTATTGAACAGATGGGAACTAATATAAGTTTCTAACCCTGCGACTTAATTTGAAGGCCAAGTTGTACTTCATGCATGTTAAGGTTGAGAGCTTGTACGACGCGGGCAGGGAGAAGAACCGGAGAGCAAGCTGCAATTGGAAATGTATACATTAAAATGCTAGCTTAAAATTCAGGCTACAGTAAATTTACTTTTGTTCAAAACTTAGAAGTTGTACCCGGCTTACTGGTTAAGTGGAAATTGGTGCCTGCTCTTCGTGGAAGAAAAACACCAGTGCCACATGATTTTTGGTTAGAATCAAGAAAGATTGCTTGCATTCCAGGTCCACCAGCAGCTGCCCAGTTTTTAGGGTATCTTGATCTTTGTTGTGGCTCTGAGCTAGATTTTGAGTGCTAATAATAATGCATCAACAGAATAAAGAATAATTAATTAGCACTACTAGAGTATAAATTATGATCCTTAATATTTCAACTCCTATGGTTTATTACAATCGAATATTCAGTTCCAGCTACGCATTCCTTGAAGAATTGAAAGGGAACCAATATATTCTCAATTGTAAATGAAACACTATCATCAGAATCTTCAGCAATTGCAAAATATATTCAACAGAAATCTCTCTCTAAACTTTTAAAGATATATGTACAAGGAATACACACACACACACACACACACACATTATGGAAAAATTATTGAAATTCGTACCAACGGTTCTGTGCCAGGCGATTTAAGAACTTGCCGATGTCGATGTTGCCACTGGTTTCTCAATTTTCCCTGCGAGACCAATTAAAGTCGTGTGTAAACCAATTATCAACTAAGGGGAAAAAAAGTTCATTGCTTCTATTTTGGTTAAATCGACAGAAAATATAGGGAACAAGAAGAGAAGAAAAAAAGAATTAAGTAGAAGATGGAGTATTACTTACCCTTGAATAATCATCGCGTGCCTCATCAAGAACTTGGGAGGGAAGCCATGACCTTCCATCTTCAAAAGTACCAACATTCTCACCTTCAGCCATTGCTATAGTTTAGACTTTAGAGAGAGCAAAAGTTGAGTTGAGTTGGTTTATTGTTGTTGTTCCTTGGACTGGAATGGATGAAGATGTCCCAACTCTAACCTGCAACGCAACTAGTTATATATGTTAGTTTTGTGGGGGGGACACGTATACACTCAATTGGTTTCCAAACTAGAGTAATCTTGAGTTCTATAAAACTAAGATTATGAAAATCTAAAATTCAAATTATGACATAAATTTGTTAAATCTTAAAATTTGTATGTAGTAATAGTATTTTTATATATAATTTACAATATTAATTTTAAAATATAAAAAAAAAAATCACAAATGTACTACATTAAAAGTGATATATATATTTGATTTTAAAACGGAGAGAATATTTATTTTTCGCTTTTAGTTTTCAGAAATAAAATGTACAGTACATATTAAGACTAAATGGGTAGTGTTTGATGTAACAGAAACAGCAAAGAGTAGGAAGAGGAGAATAGGATGTGGATGGGTTGGGTTGGGAACTTGGTAAACCCATTGTTCCCACTCCAATTGATACATGTACTTCTTAGCATAATATTTTATTATTAACATGATCATTACGCCAGGTTTTGGTTATATCAGGGTGGAGTTCAGTAAAGAGATGGTAAATAAGCATAACCATATCATACAATAGGAAAATAAAATATGCAGCCAGTCACCGGTACCCCTTATTCTTACCCACCTCACCTACTTGCCAAACATCTTGAAAAGTTGAGTTCTTGTTGGATTTTGTAAGTGGACCCGTATCGTCATATATGCAGGTGGCTATTCGAGCATAAGAACTACAGAAAAATTAAATAGAGTTCTCATTTTGGGACAAAAGGGAGGAGTACGTATAGGTCTAAACACATTGGTCGCACATTGTCACAAGGACGGACTATTTTCATACATAGCAGAAACAGAGGAGGTTAGTCTGAACAGCTCAACCTATTAAAGAAGCAATAATAATTAATGATTTTTCCACCTATGTATCGCCACAAACGCGGACCGTAAAGAGATAACCCATATAAAACTTTAAAATTTTGTTGCGGGCCTCTTTTATTACATATCATAACATACTAGTTGCACATGTAATTTGAAACAATAATCCAAATCAGAGGATATAACATTACTCTCAAAGAAGTAACGTATGTTTGCAAGAAATAGAAAAAAAAACTATTAGGAGCAAGTGATCAAGAATATATGCAATCCCACTCAAAAAAGGAATATACGCAATCGGCAGAGAACTCCAAGCAAACCCATACTTTACTTTCCCTAGTTCAAAAACTAAAAGAAAACACAGGCATTTCCTATTTGCCTTCACGTGTCTTTCCAAAACAAGCAGCAAGCTCAGTGAACATCAATATATAAAATTGGACAGTTATCTGCTTTTAGGTGAACAAAAATTTCCCCAATCTCACCCAACCTCTGACCGCATCATGCTTTTTGCGTGTTGAAATCTCACGAAAATTTACCCCACACACGCAAAATAAATAAATAAACTTACAACAAAGAGATCATTGTATTCAAGTTGAATGATAATGGCGGAAATAAAGTTCCATTTCACATGACATTTTTGCATCCGTTGTTGATATGTTGTCATACATGGGTGATGCAACAAAGCCAATTCAATGCCTTGATTCTCTTAGCTATGGAATAAAAGCAAGTTCAAATCTTAACTCAAACTTAGCCAATTAACAAGGTATTAATTCTTTTTCTCAAAGCAATGACCTCGTGTTCTTAAGACACACTACTCGAAACTTCACTAATACACATCTTGCTAGTTAATTTAATAAGTTCATGAGTTTCATCGTCCAATTGTACCTTGTCCTTCTTCATTCGTTCAGAAACTAAAAGCGGCATTTTGCGGGCATTTGCATAGGTTCGTAGAAGTAAGTTGTATATTTCTGTATTCAAATGGCCAGCATTCTGAAGAACAACCAATAATTGCTCTGCGCTCTCAACATTCTTCTGGTCTTGAAGGACTCCAAACAGTTCTTTAACCATTTTTACATCAAAAGTCCAATTCTTCACACTGCCAACAGCTTTCTTGAAACAATCTAGAGCCTTCTCCGTTTCCTTGTTTTTCAAATACCCCCATGTAAGTAACTCCAAAGTGGTGTAACTTGGAGTTACACCTTTACTCACCATTTGACTGTGAAAATTCTCGGCCATTTCCATCTGATTATTATTATTAATGTAAGCTGCAAGAAGTAAATTTGGAATCCTGCAGTCATTAGTCGTGGACACGGACTCCCACTCACGATAGACTTTCTCTGCTTCTTCAAAATCCTTCAGTTTTATTAGGGAGGAAATCATGGAAGTATACTCAGCATCGTTCAGTTTCCGGAATATTGACTTGATCTTCTTCCATACTCGTTGAACCTCATCCTTATTTCCCAAACTTGCGTGCAAACTTATAATGGAGGCATATGCAACTCGAACTTTCCGGGAAGCCCTTTTCTCCATTTCCTTCAAGGTTTCGGCTGCTTTCTCATTGAGTGAATTTTTAATGTATAAGTTGGTTAATGTGCTATAGGTAACCCAATCGAGATCTACTTTTGCCTTCTTTATTTCAAGAAAGACTTTTTCTGCAGTGTCAATGTCATTTTGTGAAGCACATATTGTCAACCACAGGTTGTAAGTGAGAATATCAGGTGAAGCTTTTTTCTTTAACTCGGCAATCAACCCTAAAGCCTTCTCCAATTTCCCATATGAAATGTATAGAGAAATCATGTGGTTATAAGGAAGGGGATTATTCTTCACAAGATCACGTTCCAACATATTTTCCATCAGAGCCTCTGCTTTAGAAGACATCTTTTGCTTGACATAAGTGTGCAGAAGGGCAGTAGAGGTCATTTGGCCTTTCATCTGATCAGGGAGATCGTCATAGAACTTTTCTGCATTGTTTACACCATGAACTTTTGCAATCAAATCCAAATGGACTGCATAATCTCCTTCTAACAACTTGATATCTTCTTGTGCTAACATCCAATCACAAATCTGCATGTATAATGATATTTCAATTGTAAGTTATAAGGTTATAAATCTGACACAATCTATCTGTAGTTCAGACCACTCAAGCATTCAAGAGAAGTCATATAAATAACTAAATTCCCCAACCAGAACTACCTAGTAAAACCATCATAACCTAATGCAATTCAACAAACACTTCAATCACATCTCCATAGCAAATAACCCTTTAAACAATATTTCTAGATATAGGACAACTTTCTGGTAAAAATTTTAAGTTTCCAGATGGTGTCAACCTGTCAACCCTAGTTACATGCAATGTCTGATATAACGACCGAAAGAAGTTTTGATGTAATGGAATGCCTCAAATAATCCAGGAATCCCAAATACCATGGAGTATGGGACTACTACAATGTTTAAGAAAATCAATCCCGACTATAGTCACTAGTTAATGTGGTCCACATGATAATGGGGTATTTCACTTGAACCCTAAACCCTTAAATGGAGTCTGCATAAAAGCCTTTATGTAGTGCAATGGTAAAAATATCCCCTTTTCATTATTAGATACTATCATTACTAAGACCATTTGTTGCACCCTGCAAAACTCGTTTTCAGATGCCTAGTTGGCAACTTTCTCTCAAAATACAGATATCATTACACCACCATTACAACACAACTTCCTGGCATTGCTAAATATCCAAAACTATAAAAATGAATCAACTACCCCCTTTGTTTCACAAAAGAGTCCCCTTTGAATTTTTTTAGAGTCAATTTGCGAAATCCCAATATTCAAAACTAAGGTGAATGTCTTTGATTCTATTCAATGCAATAGTCAATTTTGTAAACTACGTAAACATTCACAAAACGACTAGGAACAAAGATAAATTGGACTCTTTTTGTGGAATGTTCCTCCCTTCCGCAAAAAGGAGTCCAAATTTATCGAACAAAAAATAAATAAATCTATATCACAAACAGAGTGAAAGTGTGAAATTGATGTTTGTATAAAATGACATAATGTACTCGAATAACATAATCACGCCCCTACTTCATAAAACAAACATGTAGAGTTTTAAGGTAGACATAATACTATCGTTTACACTTACCAATTTAACATAAACATAATACTAACGTTTACATTTACAAATTTAACAAGTCGGACTCTTTTTCTCGACCCGATCGTCGCAGTGAAAACACATTAAAACGCAGAGAGAGAAAGAACGAGAACCTCGAGGGCGTGTTTGAAGAGCCTATGTTTACGGAGCAATCGGACATTGTAGCTGACCTCGAACTTTCGGAGTTCGTGTCCTTCTTCCTTCCATTTCCGTATAGTTATGACGGCGCTCCGCCTTGTGGAGTGGCGGCTTAAAAGCCTTCGACTTAGCGTGTCCCTGCCGCCTGAGTTCGAGCCCGAGTTCGTGGTATCGCCTGAGGTAGTTTCCGAGTTGACAGCGGCGGCTGGGGTTGGGGGTTTAGCCACAGCCTCCACCGTTTCGGCGGAGAAGTGACGGACGGCGGCGATGTGTTTGCTAAAGCGACGGAGCAACATTTCGGCTTGGGAGTTTGGTACTCTGGTTCTCAGGTGTTCGCCTCCCAAAATAAGGTGTAATCTGGGCCTGCTATTAAAAATGGACCAGCTGTTTTCCACTCAATTGTACAGGCCTTGTTGGGCCTCAATATATAAAAAAAGCCCATTCCTTCCCTTATCATGAAAACATAATTTTATTATCAAAATTATATCGTTCAAAAATTAAAAATAATTATTTTTTAAATTGATTCAAATTGAAAATATATTTCTAATTTGTAATAATTCTTATTTTTAAAATCTGCGAATTCCATGTGTGAGTGTGTGTGTGTATATATATATTAGTTATAATTTGGAGTTATGGTAAATCTAATGTGATACAATTAGTATAATCAATATTTTTAACAAAATACGTTATTTTATTATATACTTTCTCTGTCTTAAAAAAAATGAGCCTAGATATTTTTTTCATCGTCTGAAAAAGAATGACTTAATCTACTACTTTTAGTTTGTAATTACTTTCTTATCCTCATTTTATGTCACATCAAAACTCTTTTTTTTTCTCTTTATCATTATAAAATACATTTATAAGGACAATTTTGTCAAAAAAATATATTCTCTTAAAAAATTAATTTTCTTAATTTGCTTACTTTATTCATTTTACTTATCTTTTTTAAAACGGAAGGAATATTTTATAATATAATGTATCATGTAGAAACGTTTTATCTACCTTTTTCTCTTATAACTTGACTTATTTATATTTTCGACATGAGTTTATATTGTCAGTTTATTGTTTTTTATTTTTTGGTGCAAACCCTTTTGCATCAGATGTACCGATGTACATGCATACGTCTGTCACTATGTGTTGCCGTGGATTTTTGCATTGCTCCCGAATAAATTAATAGGGTTGATACATTGTACTTTAGCCAACGTGTACCAATACAATTTTAGTTTAATGAGGTTGATGCATTATACGCTAGCCAACGTGTACCAATACAGTTTTAATTTAATGATTAAAATTAAATTTTTGAGAATTTTTTTTATAAAATATCTCGGGTTCAAGATTATTAATATTTTTTAAGTGCATTCTAAACGCACAAGTCTCAAAAGTACAAAACCAAACATATACTAATTACCACAAGATCAAATTATTTGTTGTATTATCTATTATATATTTGTTATATTATAATTTAATGATTATTCGGATTTATTGATTTATTTAATTTAATATTTAATAAATAATTTAAATAATACACAATTAATTATTAAATTAAAATATAATATAATAAAAAAATAAAACAGAGATGATATGATTTCAATTACCTCTTATCATTTGGCACATTTTTAAAATATAGGTTTCTATAAAAAGCCAAGGTAGCGTGCAGTGCAAAAATCAAATCGAATTGGATCAATAATTCACAAAAGCACAGTTCAACTGGATAATTTTACAATGCGAATATATATATATATATATACACCATTTTCAGGACGTTATATTTTTATTTTTTTTAAGATATAAACAGTTCCGTTTTTCAAAATGTTTGCTGTTTGTGGGTGGTTGCCTGGCATCCATCCAGATTTCGAAAATAATTAAGGAACTTCAACGTAATCAACTTTATAATCAACCACTGAACCAGTCAATTATCAAATAACCAAGGAATCCAGGATTTTGAAGTTTTTGTTAGTATAGAGTGCAAATGGCACGTAGAACACCTAAATTAAAGAAGCCAAATTTCATAATAATTAAGAAACAGAGTACATATTATTGTTGAAGGCAACCATTCACCTCGTAGAGTTTCTAAAATCAGAGCTTCATAAATCATAAGTATTGTCGCTGTATTCGTTCTTGGTTCTCTTCCCACCACAAGCTTGCGTGCAATTCATCAAACGTTTCTTGGCTGTGCATCAAACATAAAATCCACATCAATACAATACAAATTTAAGACTTCTTTAAAGGCAACATCAGTACAACTGTTTTTATTCTTTAATAACGGGAGACCCACATACAGTTGTTTCATATAAAAAATTTCCTTTTTGTTTACCTGAATTGGATACGTTTAAGCTGCCGTTTGCCGCTAGGCAATAATCTGATTGTGACATGCACACCTGGTTCATCCTGCACCCGGTCATTGATCTCTATATCACTATCACTACTGCCCGCAGAAGCATCTACTCTCTCAGTTTCTACAGAAGCATCTACTGACCCTGGCAGATTCAGGGTTGAGTCTTGGTAGTGACAAGTTCGCAAGGTCTGGTGGTCAAGTGAATCCGAGAATGAGTAGCCCTTTCCATTTTGATGGCGCAAGTCGGGGGGTAACCCGCCATCTGTGCTGAGTCGAGATGTTGAAGAGCTTCCCTCACTAGATTCAATTCTTGTGATCTGGGAAAGAAGGAATACTACTTTTCAACAGTTTATCAATCCCTAACAGCCGCTCCATATAATATATATATATATATATATATATATAATAAAAACATAAGCTCATATATTATGAAAACTCACCTCATCTTCAGATAATCTTGTTGGAGTTTGCAGTGTGAAGTCAATAGGAAAGAACCCTCCTTGGACATTGTATCTTTCCGTTATGTCGTCAGAGTTCTCAGCCCACCACTTTTGGGCTTGGCTTGTGCTAAATACCCTACCGCTGATCAAACCAAAAAATAAAAAAATGCTATCAATTACATCTCTTCCTGTCGGTTATATCAGATGACTAGATCCAACCATATAAAACATAAAATGCTCAAAAATTGGAATGACAGAATTAGAGGATGCACAAATGACATAAAAATATTGTTCAACATATTACGGACTCTGAATTTATACTAAAATAATATGAATTTTTTTTGGTTCTCCTTTCGGTGTCCGTAATATTACGGATTCTGAATTCATACTAAAGCAATATGAATAAACACATCTAAGAACTACACTGATAACACAAAAATTATGTGACTCCAAGGTTAAATGTGTTCTAAAATCACAGGTTTAACTCAATTACTAAATCACAGGTTTAAATAATAGTTTAAAAAAAAACCAATTTGGAGGGTTAATTCACATTTAACTTATTTACTGTTAAACACAACACCTAGAATATCTACTTTAGAATGTGACAAACTATGAACAGTTTTATGCATGCGCAAACCTCTACTGACAAGATCCACTTTAGGGCCACTGCTAAACAAGTAGGGAGTATCTACTCAAAATTATATTCTAATTTGTTCTAAAATTAAATATAATTATTCTCTATTCGATAATTTCTAAATTAAATATATATTTTTAAGAGTAGTTTTAGGGTCGCTAAATTAGGAGACAAGAAGTAGAATACTAAAGCATTTGATTATTTGTGGCTGGTTGTGATAATAGACCAACCCATAACCAACTACAATCAACCAAATCCTTTAGTATCTTAATTTAGTCACCCTAGCACTTTTTTTTTCTTTTTTTATTTAAACTATAAAGTGAAATGAAAGTTCTAAAATACTATTACCATATTCCAAGTAGATTAAATACTAGCATGTCATCACTACTATATTTCTAGCAAATGTTAGAGATATGTTTATGAAAAAAATAATTATTTTAAAAATGCAACCTTAATTTTGGAAGGCAGCGAATATCAAAAAAAAAAAAAAAAAAAGAGGGAAACAAATTAAATACCTAAAATGAAGTTGTTTGATCTTATTTTGGTCGTGAGGCAAAGAAATGAAATGGATGAAAACACCGTGCTCAACTTGAGCAATCCACTTCTCATCTTTCTCCATAAAAGCATGTGATGTTTGCCTACTGAGTGTTGCGGGCGTGCCTTGGCCACCCGAAGAGGCAGGGTTGTGTTGCGGTGCATATGATGTTCGCCTACCGAGCGTGCCTTGGCCACTGCAAAACACAGGCGAGACTTGACCGCTAGGAGATGCAGGCGTATTTAGACCACTAAAAAACCTGTCGAGCCTGGTATCCCACGGACAGCGCTGGGATCTACCGGTTTCCGAATATGCATAGTTTCGGACTCCACTGTGGTCTGGATATCCGAAACAAGGCTTGCAAGATTTCAACCTTATGGCCTTAAACTGAAAATACGGAATATAATAAATTGTCAATAATATAACTAATAACAAAGAGACTTCGGTTAATAATAATAATAATAATAATAAGGAATTAATTACCAGAGAAGTGAAAACTTTGATGGCTTTTTTGAATGTTCTTGAGACATTCTTGTGTTCATCTTGTTGACGAAGAGATTTCTTGGAACCCATAATACAAGTCAGCATAATGGTCTATCTTCTCTTGTAGCAAATGTGCAAGTCGATCTGAATATGACAAATAGCGATAAATCAAATCAACAGTCATTATTCATAAACATGTAAACATAATTTAAAGTTTGAGAAGTAAACTAGTTAGATCAGAAAACTGTAGTAGTAGTTAAAATATCTCAAAGGTATAGACTCAAACGTAACTTAAAACAGAGCCATATATACACAGACTCAAACATAAAACAGAGCTATATATATATATATATATATACGCGCGCGCGCGCGCACATATAAAGAATCATAGGCGTGAAGAATCAAACCTTCAATGGTTAACCTAATGAAGTTTACTGCATGTGTGTTGAATATAAAGAAGATATTAAGGAAAGTTTTAAGAGTCGGTGCAAGGGAGTGCCCTAATTGCCGAGAATTAGCGAGAGGATCGGTATCGGATTCATAATAGCCTTCTTCGTTTTTTTTTTTTTTTTTCTTTTGGGATAGGCTTCGTTGGCTATGTTGACGAGTGGTAATTATTTTTTTAAATAAAAAATTAGTTAACTAATATTATTAATGTTTTGTTACTTTTGTAAATGTTATTATCAATCAGGAAATCCATAATTATTTAATTTTAATTTTTTTTTTACTACTCTCTTCAGTTAAAAACATCAAACTTCTAAAACTTTTTCCAACGTGTATTTAAAATTTGTTTGTTAATTAAATTATTTTTAACTTAATGTAAAAAAATTGAAAATTTAATCTAAGAATTTAATATATGTTAGGTCAATTTTTAATAGAAGTTTGATTTCTTAGATAATATACCTAAAAAATAATTAACTGTTAGATGCATTTTAGATATATTATCTAAGAAATCAAACTCCTATTTAAAATTGAACTAAAACATATTAAATTTTAGGCCAAGTAATTAGATTTATTAGTGATTTACAAAATCAAGAATATGTTCTTTTTATTGTTAATTTATATATTTTTACTATAATAATGTTTACTCAACATTTTTGACATAGTTTCTACAAAATAATCATATTAAATATTGATTACATATATGTGTGTGTGCATAGTATTCTTAATTGATAATCACTATTTAAGGATAAATATATAATATTTTGAAATTTTGGAACATGACTGATTTTGTGGATTGATTGATTGAATCAAATTTGTGCAGATTATGATTACATCTTTCTATTTCTACATACTTTTTGATATATTTAATGGTATCTTTCCTTTTTGTCATCCCAAGATTACCATCGTAAATATATATTTTGAGCTAAACAAAAATATTTACATCATCTTTCAAATTTTAATTACTGTAATTAATTATTATTTCTTTTACTTCAAACTAATATTATTATAATATATATTAGCAGTACCACAATTATTTTCTTAACAGAAATTGAAATCATATTGCAATCAATTCGTATATTTCTACTACAATTTTACAATTATTTCGTTACCTTAAATCAATCTTATTACCGTTAGGGGTGAACACGAGTCGAATTAAGTCGAGTATGATTTGCACAAATTCTATTCGTATAATTTATTGATTTTGAAATAAAATTTGTGTATGACTCATTTAACTATTGAGCTGAGCACGAATATAAATCGAGTATGAGTAGTTTGAAATTTTCTACAGAGTTACATCGAATATCAATAGAAAAAAATAATTTAATAAGGTCATAGTAAATTAATCAAATTTTAATGTATATTTGTATTCCATTTGTTAATATTCTGAATCGAACTTGAATTGAACTTTTTGCCGAACGATCTCGAATCGAGTCCGAACCATTTAGTTTTACTTTCAGCCCTAATTACTGTTCATATTTACAAGTACAATTTTTTAAATATAAATTGGAACCCTGTCACAATTAATAAGCTCTATCATATTTCAAATACTCTTATATAAAATTATACATATTAGTTAACCAACTATATACTACTAAATTTATATAATGACCTTTAAAATTTTAAAAATATTAATTTTTTATAATAAAATTTTATATATTTCAAAATGTAAAATCATTATTTATCATAAAGAATTAAATTTAAATTAAATGACTTAAAACTGTGAAAATTTTAAATTATTTGTGAAATGCTATTAATTGAGTAATAATATTTTTTTCAAAATTTAAATTGATTCATAGTAATTTAAATTTAAAAATATTTGAAATTAACATTTAAGATCAATAATTCTTTTATATTTTCTAAATATGGTTCTACATTTCTTACATATTCAAAATATAAGTTCATATTATGAGCCCATGCAAGACACACATAATTTAATTTTTGTAGTATGAAATTAATTAAATAATTATTTTTATGTGTGTTTTAACTGTTGTTAAGTTTGACAATAATATGATGTAATTATAAATTAAAAAAATATTTTATAGATTTAATAGTATAGTAGCTAGTTAACTAATATACTTATGTGTAGATGTATGTATTTGGTATGTGGTATAATAAACTATTAATTTGAGTATGATTCTAATTTATTATAAAAATAAATTCATGTAATATAATTTTGAAAATTAAATTTGACAAAAATATATAAGAGAAATTTGAAATGTACTAAAAATTGGTAAATGATTAATTTTTTGTGGGTAGAGATAATATTAATGGTTGAATCATAAAATGTTATTGTAGAAACTTAATGTTCTAAGATTTTATGAGATTAGAAAATAAATTTAAGTATAAATTTCATTAACTAATTTATATTATGTGTTCAATATATATATTTGATTTATGATAGTAACTATTAGTTGCAACATGATTCGATTTATGATAAGAAAATATTTATATAGGAAAAACGCAAATATTTGTCAGATCTCATTAAATCTTATCACTTAATATAAATAAATAACTTTTGAGGCTCGTTTAATATAGGAAAAATATTTTTAATATGTCAGGAAAAATACAATCAATAAGTAATTATTTTTTAGTTAACACAAATATCGCCTTGTTATTTCTTATGAATTTAAATCCGTAAGTCATTTTTAGAAAAATAGTTTATTTATCTCATTCTTACACAACACTTTTATTTAAACTCCCTTATCATCTTTTGCTTTATTCTATTTTAATTTTTAAATTACATACGTTTACTTTTATTTTCATAATATATGAATAATTTAGTATATATATATATATCCTAAATTTTAAGTTTATTTCGGCACCCGATTTGAAGTCCGCATAGCATTTAACGAATCTGAATCTTCAATTTTTTTAATTTTATAAAAAAATTAAAACAAAATTGCATAGCTAACTCCAAAAACCTGCAAAATTTTAACCTCTATTTTTCATTAAATTTATTCCTATAAAATGCAAAAATTCTTATT
>JAUMHB010023551.1:0-25093 GCA_032359685.1 Pittosporum tobira
ATATATATATATATATATATATATAGGTATTGTTCTTTAAGCAATACAAAATTTATTATAGAGGCAATTTGACTATTCTTGTAAAGTAAATAAATAATATTTTTATTTAAATAACTAAATAATATACTTAAGTTAATATTGTCTATGAGAAATTCAAAAAAAAGTGTGTTGATTGTACATTTTTGAACTTCTAAGAATATTATGTTTATAAAAATAAGAACTTATAAATTAAAAATTGAAGTACAATTTGCACCTAAAAGTTTGACAGAAAATAACATTTGCACTTCAAATTTTTAAAATTCAAAAAATTATATCAAATTTTTAATTTAGCCATTAAATACACCCTAGGTTCAGTCTCCTGTCATATTCCTACCGGATTTTTTTTCAAGCGTGTGGAACTGAGGGTATAATGAGAACAAAAGCTCATTCATTCTATAAAGATTAAATCATATGATTCACTTGCAGACGTACCTACTGAAATCTTATTATTCTTTGTTCTTTGATACTTGCAAAATGCATGGGAGAAAAATGATTGAATTGAGAAGAACAATGGAGGGAAAAGATAAAGAGATCAAACAAAGCTCTTGGGTATCTAGATTCAATTGTAAGTGTGGCAAGCTTGTTGTGCAAAAATATTGTTGGAAAATAAAAAATGCTGAAAGAAAATTTCTTGGATGCCCAAATTGGAGAGTAAGTAAGCTTTTATCTCTGTCTTTTTATTTATAATTTTCTTCATTCTTCATCTATTTCAATTTTATAGGAAGAACATGGAGTAAGGGTTAGTGGGTGCAATTTTTTTGAGTGAATTGATACTCCCTTGTGTGATCGAGATCTTGATGTGATTTCTTGATTAATTCGAAATTTGGAAGCTTAAGATACAACATTAGAAGTAATGAATGATGCATTAAGAGTAAATACTGAAAATTTGAAGTTAAAAAATAAAGTTTTGTTAGAAAAAGATGAATATTTGTTGAAATTGGTGGTGGAAAATGATAGGATAATATGTGAATTACAAAAAATGAGATATTTTCAAAAATGGGCATATATTGTGTTGGTAATTAGTGTCTTACTATATTGTTTAAGGGTTAACTAAGAGTCAATATAATTGACATTTTGATGCTCTATTCTTAGTACTCTGTTTTGTAATGTATGTTTCATTTGGAGATATGAATAAGAAGAGTTCAATATAATTGCCATTTTGATGTTATGTTTTGCAATGCATGTTTCATTTGGAGAGAATAGGAAGACTCTATTTAGTGCTCTGTTTGCAAAATAATTTGTTTCTAATGTTTCATTTTGTTTCATTTTAGTGCTATGTTTGCAAAATTATTTTGATACTTTGTTTTGCAAAATAATTTGTTAGAAAACATACCATATTCAGGGCACTCTCTAAATTTGTAAATGTCATGATCTTCGCGTGGCCTCAAGAATCGTTTTCTACTCGGAAACATGACTCTCAATGATTTTGTTCATCAGCTTCACACCAGAGTCGACAACTTGTTGGTTCAATGTACTTTAGGGTTACACGAGTGTAAAATATTTTGAGATGAGAGACTTTTATATGTTACTTCGAATGCCATTTGAATTGATGACATCATTGAACATCCGGTAGGAATCTGACCGGGGATTGAATCTGGAGTGCATTTAATTGCTAAATTGAAAGTTTGGTATGATTTTTTAAATTTTAAAAATTTGGAGTGCAAACGTTATTCTCGATCAAAATTTGAGGTGCAATTTGTACTTCAATCTAAATTAAATATATTATATTTCAAATTATTTTAGTAAATAATTTTTAAAAATTAAAATAATAAATACATTTCAATTAAAACTATGATAATTTTAAGGAACATACATAATGTAAAATTTAAAATATTTATTTACGTGTATTGGACAACAGTTAAAAGTGTATGTTTTAACTAAGACAAAAACAAAAATAAAAATTAGTTTCACAATCAAAAGTGACTACTCATTATCAAATAAACAGTTTTCTAAAATAAAATTTTAATTTAATAAATATTCTCAATTACTACTACTTCATTTTATTGTGCTTCAAAATTCTTAAAAAAATAAAACTGAAAAATCTGCAATTAATAAATTCTATTTGTATCAGTCACATTACCACACCAGTACTTTTCTTTTATGAGCAATATTTAAAGTTGGAATAAAATAAAGAGTAAATTTTATTTTAAATCTGGTAAGTATATTTAATGTTTTAAATTATATTATATATTTTTATTTATGTTAAATTAAAATTTTTAATTATGTATTTGTTTTATATTGACTCTCATTAATATAGTTTAATAATTTTGAGTTTATTAAATATACATAATATTTTAAATTACACCATAAATTTTAATTTTTTAATTTTTAGCTTACTAAATATATTCAATATTTAATAATTTTTAAATCGAATAATAGAATATAAAGCAAAAAATCTAATTTAACACAAATAAAAATATAAAATATAATTTAAAATACTGTATATAATTGGTAGTCTCAAAATGAATTTAAACAAAACTGATTTAACAAGCGCCAGCTTGGTTAAGCACAGAACGGACCACCGTTTCGGCGGGGACTATTCAATCTGTCATCTCCCTCGTTTTCATCGACAACTTTGCTTCACTTATTCAAATCTTCTCTCATAAACTTCGATCAAAACGCAAGGCCAGGCGTACTTCTCAAGGTACATACACAGACGAATTACAGTTTCTGCATAGATCTAATGACATTACGATTTCAATTTTATAATTTGATCTCCTGTTTCATCACATTACATTAGTTGAATTCCATAATCGCAAAATTAAATTGGTGTTTTGTTTATTAATTAATTTTTTGCAGCATTTGATCCGAAAATGGACTCCGCTGCCATGACTTTTTGCAGAACCAAAACTATTGTTAACTCACCACCTGTAAGTTACCTCTCTCGCCATCTCATGTTGCTTTTATTTTCTGTGTCTTAATTGTTGTTTATGTTTCTGAATTATGCTTTTAATGATTTATTGTGCTAAGTTTATTTTAAATTTTACGGCCAAAATTAGAGATATTCCTTTTCGGTACATTCACAATTAGAGATAGATTCTAATATTGGACTATCAAGTGATAGATTCATTGCTTACCCGCTTTGTCGCAACTTATTTTAGAATAACTTTGAACTTATTCGTTAGCTTAGTTTAAGAAATAAGCAGGAAAAAGTACCTATTGAACACCATTTTTTTCTTTTGTGCATCAGAAGTGTTGTACTGAACGTATAGCTTATTAAATAAGCTGATAGAAACACTATTACAACAACTTATTTTGTTCACATAAGCTGCGACAAACAACTTTCCAACTAGTACGTTTCTATTATATTTGTAAAAACAACTTTTTCCTTAAAATTTGTAGTCTTTTAAATTCATATCTAATTTTGGAATGGAGCAATTGTTAAGCTAGCTTGAGAAAATTTATTGTATCAGTCGATTAGAAGAATGCTGAGAAGTTCCCATATGATTATGGTTTATATTATTGAAATCAGTAGTCCTCCATCCACAAATGAGTCCAACTCAACTCAACTATATCTTTTATACCAAACTAGGGGTAGGCTCCACAAAATGAGTCCACTTTTTTAAAATTTACAAACTTCAATACATTTATATTATGTTTACCCCTAAATATATTGATTAGTTAGCGGTGGCGGTATGATAATGAAATTGAGATGTTCAACTCAAGGACATTGTCATTTTATGGTACCATCATGAAAAAGGAACTCTTTTAGTGGAACAAAACAAAAAAACAACTAAGGAATGCAACTCAATTTATGGAACGGAGGGAGTATATAACACGAAAATGAGGATAACAAAGATCCTTTTGAGATTATAATATAGTTTTTCAGCATATTTTACATGGATTTCTAGGTAATTTTGTGTGTGTGTGTGTGTGTGTGTGTTGGGTTGGTGTTGCTGATATCGTAAATGAACTCGCACTACTCTACAAGCCATGATGTTGCAACAGAACTGTAAAAAATTACGAGGCTGAACTTATATAGTTCATCTTGAAAAATATTAACAAGTCCATTCTAATTTTAGAACAAGAACCATGTTTAGCTGCCTATATTGTGCAAAATATCTGTTGCCCTTTTGTTTTCTTTGGCTGTCTTCTTGATTATTTTAAACTGAGTCCTCTATCATAATTTAATAATTGCAGAGTTTATTCATGGGGAGCTCTTGTGGGATTAAAAGCTCCCAGTGTAGTTTTATGGTCGGAAGTAAAGTGAAATTCCCTAGACGAAGAGTTCAGGCTTCTCAAGTTAGTCGTAAATCTGGGAAATGTGGGGGTGCTCTCAGTGCCACTTGTCGTGGAAATAAAATTCTGGTGGCAAACAGAGGAGAGATTGCTGTTCGTGTGATACGAACTGCTCATGAGATGGGTATACCTTGTGTTGCTGTTTACTCAACCATTGATAAGGATGCACTTCATGTGAAACTGGCTGATGAATCAGTTTGCATTGGTGAAGCACCAAGCAGTCAATCGTAAGTATTTTTGCTGTTCCATTATCATTGTAATCATCGTCTACATATTAGTTTGTTTGAGAAGGAGTATCACTAGAACATGAACAAAAAATACTAGTGGAAGTAGAAAAGTACACGTTATGTGCTGTTCCATCATCATTAAAAGTAAGTGAGTGATAATGACCTATGTATGTTTTTTTATTGATAATGACCTATATATGTTTTTTCTTTGTCTTTCTTGCAGGTATTTAGTGGTTCCAAATGTTTTATCTGCTGCTATTAGTCGTGGATGTACAATGCTGCACCCTGGATATGGTTTCCTTTCTGAGAATGCAGCTTTTGTTGAAATGTGCAGAGAGCATGGAATCAACTTTATTGGTCCAAATGTAAGTTCGTCAGGTCAATTACCTTTTAATAAACTTTGAGTTACTATCTGTATGAAATTCTCATATTAAGGTATTTTATAAACGCAACAACGATCTTCTGAGTAGCAGAGCCCGTTTAATGGTGATTGAAATGGTCATTTCTGTGCATATCTCGAGAATTGAGAACTGATCAACCAAGACGCGAATTGGGCCTCTTGTTCTATGATCTTTTGGCCAACTATATCAGAAGTTATACAGTAAAGGCTATATAGCTAGCAGAAACAATAAGAAACACACTTAACCCATTGTGTGCAGTAGTTAGTTCCATGAAAACATTATTGTAGGTTTAATTATTTTAAAAAGAAAATTCTAATAGGTTTCGCTTTCAAATTGATGAGCACTTTCTGAGGTGGTCTTGTTGAATTTAGATTTTTGTTTATTTTTTAATAATATAACAGTCTTGCAAATTTTAGCCTGATGGTTTCTCTGGAATATTTCATGACATAAACCTCTCCAGCTGAGTAGGTGCACTACCTGTAGCTAAATCTATTTTTTTTGACGCAATTATACATTTTTGTTTTAGATGCTGATAGTAGATATGCTTATACTTATTATTTGGTTACACATAGCTCTCTAATTTGTTAGGTGCTTGCACAAGAAACTAAATCTTGTACTTCAGTATGCGTGCTGGATGAGTTTTGATATCATCTGTGGTATCTTCTATATCTGGAAGTGTTTATGAGTTCTGAATATGTGGATTTTGCAGCCCGACAGTATTCGTGTCATGGGTGACAAATCAACTGCCAGAGACACAATGAAAAATGCCGGTGTTCCAACTGTACCAGGAAGTGATGGATTGTTACATGTATAATTTTGTTATCAATGTATTACCGATAATGACCTTGCAACATATTTGACCAAACATCAAATTTGAAATTGTCTAATATTTACTTTGTTAATTACTGTCATAATAGAGCACTGAAGAAGCTATCAGTCTTGCTGATGCGATTGGATACCCTGTGATGATTAAGGTAAATTTCACCTAGTTGTACGTCACACCTTCATTGCCTAAACTATATATGGGATTGCAGTGCTGATACTATATTTTCGTGTACTACTCTTAGCAAAAAATGAATATATTGTAATTATTATTAATATTATTATTATTATTTTTAATATTGGTAACCTGCTTTTGGATAGTAGATGGGATAAGAAATGAGCACTTGGTATTGCAAAACACTTGGTGGTGGAGTGCCTGTAGGAAAGGATACTAATTTTCTTTTCCAGTGACTAGAGAGGATAGAAACTTTACATGGAAGTGGAGTGCTGACTATAGGGAAATAGATATGTACAAGCTGCCATTTTTAACTGGAGAAGGCAGTTACTCACAAAAGAGATGAAATTTTAAATAATTTATGATAGTTCATGCTTGAAGGCAACAGCTGGTGGTGGAGGCCGTGGAATGCGTCTTGCTAAAGAGCCTGAGGACTTCGTGAAGTTACTACAGGTATTTCTTTTTTATTCTTTAGTTCATGTTTTCTAAATAACTATATATTCTACTATTCTAGAGTCTAGACAGTAAACATTATACTGATGTATTGCCATGGGAAAAAGTGCGAATCATCTGAGATGAAGTTGCCTGTAACCAAGGTTGGTTAATATTAAGTTTTCTTAACTTTGTTTGGCTTGAATTGTTTGTTCTGACAGGCAGCTAAGAGTGAGGCTGCAGCTGCATTTGGAAATGATGGTGTTTATCTTGAAAAGTACATCCAGAATCCAAGGCATATCGAATTCCAGGTAATAGGGGTCTATCAAGGTTTTCTCTTTATTTCTCATTCATTCAAGAGTTGATCACTTAAAAGTTTAAAAATGGTTTGGAGAAATACCCAATTTTGTATCTACTTGTTTTAATTTTGTATTTACCTCTACATCGGCATTATTTACAGGTTCTTGCAGACAAGTTTGGTAATGTTGTTCACTTTGGGGAGCGTGATTGCAGTATTCAGGTATATATAACTCCGCATCACTGTTCAGTATTTACCACCCTGTAACTGTACCCAGTATGAGTTTGGTTTCTTATTTTTCTTCCGAAAAAAGGGAAGTATATGAGTGATTCAAATCAGAAGACGTGTTTTAACTCAATGTAAATCTCTTGAATGTGCCAGCACACCTCATTACTTGCAATTTAGGGGCTGTCCATAAGGCTTATAAATTGACATGTGCCTTATAGAGAAACAACTGCTATTGAATATGACTTGCTTGTGCAGAGAAGGAATCAGAAGTTGCTGGAAGAAGCACCATCCCCTGCGTTAACCTCCGAGTTGCGGAAAGCCATGGGTGATGCAGCGGTAGCAGCTGCAGCATCTATAGGTTACATTGGCGTTGGTACTGTCGAGTTCCTTTTGGATGAAAGAGGGTCTTTTTACTTCATGGAAATGAACACAAGGATCCAGGTGAAAAGATGAAGAAGCTGGTGATTTTGATTTATGAGGTTTCCTAAAACATTTTCATTTCATCTGGTTTTCTGACGTGTTTGACAATATTTAGGTGGAGCATCCTGTGACAGAAATGATTTCTTCTGTTGACCTGATTGAAGAACAAATCCGTGTTGCAAGGGGAGAGAAACTACGTTACAAACAGGTACTTAATAAGGTTGCCCAATAAATTGGGGATAAATTACAACCATAGTTATTAAGGAGCAAGGCGCACCCTAGACGCAAAGGTCCTTTCGAGCCTAGGCGTGAAGCGCACGCTTTATTGAAATGAGGCGCATAATATATAAAATATGTAAATATATTATAATTTAATATAATCTTATAATTTCTTTATTACTCACATGAAAAAACAACTACAAAATAAATTCATAAATTAAATTACTATAAACCAAGAACATATTAAGTCTAGTACAATAAATCAACGGCTACTTGAACTACTTAAAATATATAATAACCAAGTTAAGCTCCAAAAACTTAGTTCAAAGGCTTTATTAATTCTTTTTTTACTGCTCTTGTGCATGCCTCATTTTCCATCACTACTTGAATCTTCTTCTTTATTTAAATCAATATCTATCATAATATAAGGTAATTTTAATAGGCAACAAAGAAAAATAAAATAAAAGCAGAGAACAATACAATAACAGAAGAAGAGATCAAGTAATATACAGAAAAACAGAATAAAAGTAAATAACAATTAAGGAAAAAAATTAAATTTTTACAGAAAACTTAATCATTTAAATCAATATCTATCATAATACAAGGTACTTTTAATAGGTAACAAAGAAATGAAAAATAAAAGTAGAGAACAATAGAGTAATAGAAGAAAAAATTGTACAGAAGAATAGATGAGAAGTAAATAAGAATAGAAATTGGAAACCCTAATGAGTGCATGAGAAGAAAAGCAAGCTTAGGTGATATAAGAGTGTGCCATTTCGTATGGATTTCCCAACGGCTTTAAAATATCGATATAGTCTTGGATTGTCCATTGAACTTCCTTTTTTAATTTTATTTATTTAATTGGTCGCTCCTGGAGGGCTTAGGCACGCCTTGGTTGAGCTTGCGCCTTGGATTAAGCGCTAAAATCGCGCGCCTTTCTTCCTGTGCTGCGCCTTTCTGAAGCGAAGCCCAAAACCTGCGTCTCGCCTCGCTTTGCGCCTAGGCGCGCTTTTGATAACTATGATTACAACATTTATATTCATTCGCTGAATAAGGTTACCTAAGATATTCAGGATAAATCAAAATATTTATATTAATTTGCTAGTTTCTGGTCTACAGGAAGATATTGTGCTTAGAGGACACTCAATAGAATGCCGCATTAACGCAGAAGATGCTTTCAAAAATTTCAGACCTGGACCAGGTATCTGCACATTCTTCTTAGTATGCTTAGACAAACTAGTGCTTTGACCTCCTCTATTTGGTACTATTATACGTTAGTGACCTTGCATTGTCCTATTGGTACATATGACCAATCAACAAAACTTACAAGAAATTCACTCTTAGTCTCTTGCGGTTATTGAATTTCAGGGAGAATAACGGCATACTTGCCATCTGGAGGCCCATTTGTGAGAATGGATAGCCATGTTTATCCAGATTATGTGGTTCCACCAAGCTACGATTCCCTACTTGGAAAGGTTTGTAACTCTTTTTTTGCTGCTTTTCCTTTCCTATCATGTTTGATATATTTTTTCATATCCGGAGTTTTGAATTTTACATTTGTAATTACATAAATTTGGGTGTGGGAATCCTTCAATGTTGCAAGTTTGCCTTAGCCTGTTAGTAAGTGCACAATTAGTCCTCCAACAATCAAGATTTTGGCAGAATCGCAATACTCTTTCCATCTGTTACTAAGAGTCCCTTTTAGTTCTTCCAACTTTTTGATCGGACTTGCATTTGGTGCAGTCACGCTTGGTCCAGTATGTATTTTTTCAAAAGAGATCCTTAAACTGAAATAGTTATTTATTAAAAGGGAAAAAGGAATATATGGCATGCCATAGCCAAACGTGGCTAAAGATCTGTCGCATTCATTAATGTCAGTTTAGTCATTTCACCAACAAAAGTGATGAAATAACACAATGCCATTATGTCAGGCTCAGGTAAGTAACTTTTATTTTAGGACAAGAAATAGAGACTGAGAAAAATAGAATACAGATTATGGGACTAAGAAAAGAAAGAAATTGGGACTGAGAAACAGATGAAATATAGAGAGAAGAAGGCACAACTCGTGCTCAGGTTTTGATATATATATTCTGATATTTTGGCTAAACAGCCCGCGCATATATATAGTATTAAGGTTCTCATGTTTAGTCCTTATCCTGCACCCTTAGTACAGCTAGTACACTAACAGCTGACAATTTTTTAAAAACTGCAGAGATAAAATACTTTAGCATAATAAGATACTACCACATTATTTTTAGCTAATAATACTTATCTCAATTGGTAGCTTGACATTCCTCCCCTCTTGAATTCATTCTTGTCCTCAAGAATCTAGGAGAAACTCTGGGAAGTTAGTTCTCAGCAATTTCTCATCCTCCCAAGTAGCCTCATCAATGCTGTATCCCTTCCATTAGATCAAATATTGCAACAATTCCTGGTGACCCTTAAGGACCCTTCTTTGCTTTAACACCCTGAGGGGACTTATGTCAAAGGTGCCTTTATTGGTGACTGGTGGTAGTTGGACCTTGGCACTAGCATTCCCAATGGATCCTTTAAGCTGGGAAACATGAAAAACAGGGTGAACCCTAGCATTTTCTGGTAGCTCAAGCTTGTAGGCCACTGTTCCAGTCTTCTCTAATATTTTGAAGGGTCCATAGTATTTGGCAATCAGCTTCATGTTTTTTCTCATATTAACAGACTCTTGCCTATGGGGCCGTAATTTTAAGTAGACCCAATCATTAATCTCAGAAACCCTTTCAGTTCTCTTTTTGTCAGCTTAGTGCTTCATTCTCATCTGAGCCCTCTCCAGTTGTTCCTTAATGACCCCCACTGCAATTTTCTATCTTCTAAGAATTCCTCCACTGTAGCTAATTTTGTCTGAGCCTCTGGATTGATGTTTAAGTGCACTGTATCTGTTCCATACACCACTTTGTAAGGAGTAGTTTTTAGGGAAGTATGATAAGTGGTGTTGTACCACCACTCAGCTGCAGGTAGCCAATTAACCCATTGTCTTGGAGCCTGGCTGCACATACACCTTAGGTACTGCTCAAGGTACTGATTCACCCTTTCAGTGGACCCATTACTCTGAGGGTGGTAAGATGTGCTGGTGTGTAACCTGGTCCCTGAGATTTTAAAGAGGGCTTGCCAAAATTCACTCATGAACAGGGGGTCCCTATCACTTACTATAGTTGAAGGTAGTCCATGCAACTTACAGAAGTTTTCAAAGAAAAGCAGTGACAATTGTTTTGATGTAATAGGGTGAGACAAGGCCAGGAAATGAGCATATCTACTAAACCTGTCTATGATTACCCAAATAATTTCAAACCCCTGGAGTTAGGCAACCCGGTGATAAAGTCCATAGCTATCTCCCTCCAGGGCTCCTTAAGAATGGGCAGTGGTTGCAGTAAGCCTAAGCTATGTATTTGCTCTCCCTTTGAACTTTGGCAGGTGGGACACTCTCTCATCCATTTCCTGATGTCCTGTAGTATAGTTCCCCAATAAAAGTACTGCAATATCCTTTTGGCAGTGGCCCTTACCCCAGAATGTCCTCCTACTCCCTTTTCATGCAACTCTTCAAAAATTGATTTTCTCAGACCTCCACAAGGTCCAACCACCCATTTCCCTCTGAATTTAAGCAGGCCTTGTCTGAGTTCATACTCCTTAGGCCCCATTTTTTCCAAGGCTGTTGCAGTTATGATGGAGGCCAGGTCTTCATCACCTTCATAGCTGTTCAAGAGTTGCACTATCCACAAGGGTTGTGCCACAGAAATCTGGTATGCTTGGAGCTCTTTATTGTCCCCCTTTCTTGCTCCTTGGCCTTGCAGAATCACCTCTTGGCCTTTGTGAACCAGTTTTAAAGACAAGTCCTTATAGTTGACATGCAAGGTCCCCATGTCCTTGAGACAACTTGCTCCCAAGATCAGCCCCCAAGCATCTATATCAATCTGCCAAACAGGGGTGCAGAATTGAACACCTTGCATGTGCCACTCAAAATTAGGGCACCACTTCTGGCTCCATAGTTTGCTGCCATTAGGCTGAGAAATTGCTCTTGGGCTGATAGGAATCATCTCTCACCCAGTAGTTCAGCATTTTTCCTGCTAATAAAGCTTAAGTTGTTGCATCCATCAATCAAAACCTGGAATTTATTACCATCTTTAATCCCTTCAAAGCTGAGTACTAGAGAAGGTTCTACGTCCAGACTGCCATTGAGATGGAATATCTTATCTTCTTGCAATTTCAATCCCTCATCCTTAGGGTCCTCATCATATTTAGGTGGGGTAGTGTACTCAGGTTCCACTTCCTCTTATACAATCAGCATAAACAGCCTAGGGTTTTTGCATTTGTGTCCCCCTGTATATACCTCATCACAATAAAAGCATAGCCCTTTGTTTCTCCTCTCCTCTCTTTGTTTGGCTGTAAGTGTTTTGGGGTTACTATATGAAGAAAAGCTGGATCTGGGATATGTGAGTAAAGGGGTGGACAGTGGGGGGCAGAGGTTCAATTTTTTGGGCTGAGTTTCTGTTGTATGCTGGGACTGAGGCTGTTTTTGGGGTAGGACCTGGAAATTGGAACCTCACAAGCCTTAGCAAGCTTGTAGGCTTGTGTGAGGGTTTGGGGATCCAGCAGTTTCACCATCTTCCTAGTGTCCTCCCTTAAGCCTCCCAAAAAATTCTCCACAAAAAACCATTCAGGCAGCCGAGGTACATTCTCCTTCAACCTCCCCTTAAACCTTTCAAACTCATCATAATAGGTAGTGAGGGATTGAGTTTGTTTGAGCATTTTGAATTGCTCAAACAAATCCTCATGTCCAGTTTCCCTAAACCTGATTATGAAATCCTCAGTAATTTCCTCCTAAGATATCACCCCTTTTTCCACCTTATAAGACTTGTACCAAGATTTAGGCACTCCCCTCAAGTGCATTGTAGCAATAGCAACCATTCTCTGCCTTTTCACCCCATAAATGCTAAAATATTTCTCAGTCTCTTATCCATTCCACAACTTCATCACCCTCGGCAAATGCTGGAAAGACCAGCTTGAGATGCTTGAGATCATCATCACTCTCATCAGACCCTTCCTCATTTTCATCTCCAAGATCCTCCCCACCAGAATCCTCAGAATCCTGGTCTGTTGGTCTAGGTCTTCTGCTGTTCACCTGGGGGTTGGCCTGAGTAAGCCCCTATCAGAAAAATCCCTGATGGGTACTCTACTCCTCCCTTTACCCTTGCTCCCAAAAGGGTTTTCAATATCCTGCTGTCTCTTCTGGGATTTGGGCCTCAAAACTTCAGCAACACTCTCCAAACATTTATCTATTTTCTCATTTATTAACAGCAACTAAGCATTTGTGAATTCCTTGCAACTGTCAAACTCCTCTTGTAAGGAGTTTCCAGTGTTGTTCAAGGAGCTCCCAGCATGGTGGTGCAGTGAAAAGGCTCAAGTTCTCCCAAGGAATTTAATCAAACACTTGGTGTGCAAGGGTTATGAGGTATGTTTATCAGGACTTTCTCAAGACAGGTAGCTTCTGAGACTGATCTGGTAGTGGTTAGAGAGCTATTGTTACTCTCTACTGGGGTACAATGCCAGAAATCAACAAAAATGGGTAAATTGTGCACTATTCATCATTGTTCTTGATGATCAGTTACAGATTATGCCCAGAAAATGCTGTGGAGCTGGAACAAGAATCAGAGTAGCTATATTAAGCTAGTCTGAGATAGTCCTGAGCTCGGAAATTAAATTAATGAATGTTTGCTTGGATAAAATGATCAGCTAGCAAGATTTCTCCCCAGAGCTGAAATAGTATTGTTCAATCTGTGGGTTATACTACCAGCTACCACACTTTGATGTTTAGGGTTTGGTGAAAAAGAAGCAAATGAGTGAAAAGGGACTGTGTTGTACTTTTTCTTGAAGATCAGGTAGGGTTTAGGCTTGTTTTTTTACCAGTAAGGCAGTACTTCCGCCAGCTCCACCACAGCACCAACTTCTAGTTTTCTTGCTGGGGAAGAAAGGAAGCAAAGGCCAGAACCGATGCTCTCATACCAGGTTTGTCAGGCTCAGGTAGGTAACTTTTATTTTAGGACAAGAAATAGAGACCGAGAAAAATAGAAGACAGATTATGGGATTGAGAAAAGAAAGAAATTGGGACTGAGAAACAGATGAAATATAGAGAGAAGAAGGCACAACTCGTGCTCAGGTTTTGATAGATATATTCTGATATTTTGGCTAAACAACCCACACATATATATAGTACTAGGGTGCACATGTTTAGTCCTTATCCTACACCCTTAGTATAGCTAGTACACTAACAACTGACAATTTTTTAAAAAACTCCAGAGATAAAATACTTAGCATAATAAGCTACTCCCACATTATTTTTAGTTAATAATACTTATCTCAATTGGTAGCTTGACAAATTATTTATCGAAATTGGTGAAATGTCAAAATTACCATTAAAGAACATGAGGCATCTATTCCAAAGCTTGGTTGCGGCATGCTGCAGTTTTCTTTCACAAGCTAGTCTCAAAAGGGGAAACTAGATAATTTTGTATTTGTTGCCCATTAATATTAGAAAGTGGAAGCGAAAAAAAAGTTGCGCTACATTTTGTTGGACTTTTCTGTAGAATTATACATTCATTGCCACCTTAGCAAGGTTTTTAGAATGATGTCTTGGGTTGATGTAAGAACTCATCTATCTTTTAGGTTATTTTGTTAATTTATGCATTCATATGGTACTATCTCCAACCCCAGAAATTTCAATTTATTTATACGAGTATTATTTTCTATTTTGACCGGAGACCTTAGCTTTGAATTACTCTAATTAGGCAACTTATTTCAGCTTATTGTATGGGCTCCGACAAGAGAGGGGGCAATTGAACGCATGAAAAGGGCTCTTGATGACACTATTATTACTGGTAAGTTTGATAGCTGTCCAATTATGATCCATGTCATCGACTTTCTTCTTTGTCTTGACACACTAAATATGGAGTGGTGATGCAACTGGTAACTACTTTTTGCAGGTGTTCCAACAACAATTGAATACCACAAACTTATCCTAGAGGTTGAGGTAGGAAAAATTTCAACTTTTGTAATGTGTTCTTATTTGGAAAATCCTTGTATTTTTGTCTAAAGTACTTTGTTCTTGTATCACAGGACTTCAAAAATGGAAAAGTTGATACTGCTTTTATTCCAAAGCATGAACATGAGTTGGCTGCGGTAAGGAACTGAGTTCACTGTGGCGTTAAAATTCTGATTGGACCAGTGTTTCTGACTAACCTTCTGGTCCCTTCATTCCAAAATTAGATATACATGACTTTAATTGGGAAGTGTTATTTTTGGAGTGGAGGGAGTATCTTATATAATTAAAAGAAATAGTCTTGCATGAGAGTTTCATAGCATATTTGAAAGCGTTTTGTAGGTAACCAGAATTTCTCTTCGATGCCTGCAGCCCCAGAAAATCGTACCAGCTACACCTGCTAGAGAGCTTGCCAGTAGTGCAGCCTAGAGACTTCGGTTGGTCGGCCAATTTTCTTTTTCTTTCAAATTTTAGGAGTCGTGGTCGCGGCTTCCCCACAGTTTTCATTCAGAAATGTAATAGTGTGATCTCTGCATATTTTGTATTTCATCGTGTTAGAATAAAATCCTTTGTTTTTGCCGGCTCGTCAATAGTATTAGATTTGGAGGACATTTTGTCTTCTTGTTACTTCTGAATAGGAGTCCATTCGTTTAAGGTTTGGGCTCGGCTCGGTTAATGCTCAGTTGAAGTTTGTTAAAAAAAAACTTGTTTGGTTTAACGAGTTAAATTCGAGCTCAACTCAATAAAAAGCTCGATAAAAAGTTCGATAACAGTAAATACTTTCAATTTTTTTACGAAAAATTCGAGCTCGGCTCGGTTCATTTAACAGTTATACTTCTCAATAATATAGCTAGTATAATTACTCAATGGGGGAGCAGCAACAATTCACTCGAATATGGTGTTTTATTTGGAAATTGAATTGGATTAAAATTTTGGAATGGCATGAAATTTGAACGTCACAGTCAAATTGAAAAATAAAATTTGAATGCCAAACTTTTTATTTTTGGATTTTTGTGACACCTTAATTATGACAAGAATGCAGACGTAAAATTTGGCATCGTACCACCGACAAGGTAGATGACAAGAAAGTTTACCAATATATTTTTTCAGAAAAAATAAAAAATAAAAAATAAAATGAGAGTTGAATATACTTGTTCGAACCCGTTACTTGTTGTACCCATTCTCAACTTGAATGTTATTGCATTTACAAGCAACATTGTCAGAAAATTTAACGTTGATGAATAATATTATTATAACACTTCATTAATAAATGATGTTTTTAAATAATTATATTTTTTAAATAAAGTGTTACTAGGTGGCGCTAAAATTATAAGAAAATGTGTCACAATATCATTTTATTTTAATTATCTTGTAGCGTACTAATTATATTATTAAGTTATGAAATCATCAAGTAAAAAATTATTAAAGAACACGTCCATTTTATTTGCGTCACTTTTGGAAGGTCAATATTTTTGTTATTCATTAAAATGACAAATGGTTATAATCAATTTTAAAACTTAGATATTCATGGTTATCATGATAACATAGTATCACAATATAAATGAATTCTCACAATAAGTATGCCAGTATCATTCCGCTCAATATTATCTACTAAAATCATAATGTGAAAATGCTAAATTTATAAGATCATCTCATAAATTTAATTGTGAGTTTCAAAATACATCCATATGAAAAGGATCTTGTAAAATCATTATATTTTCTGATATAATAATGGTAGGTGTTCATTTTATAAGAGCATCAAATAATAATAAATAAATAAATAAAATCCTGTAATAATGAAAAACAACTTTTTTTTCTGTAAATGAAAAATTAGGTTACAAGTCTGCAATTTTGTCTTGAATCCAATTTCAGCCCATTGTTAGGACCACAACTCACCTCCAATATCCACAAAAGGAAATTGACAGAGGAAAATAAGTTATTGCGAGCAAGGACCAGCAAATTAAAGTAAAATTTTAATTTTTGATTACTTAATTAGTTGTGAATTTAATAATATCATAAATTTACCTATTTATATTCACATAAAGGTCCTCTTTTTAGAGATCTCGTGCTTACAAAAAAGTTGTGGTCCTTTTTGAGCAAAGATACAATGAAACAAGAAAAGATTAACCTAAATGTTAGGCGATGCTCGAGCAATATTTATTAATGTGTTGTAAAATAATATTTAAGTCTTATGTATTTGTGCATATATTTATATAGGTTTCATTCAAAAATAAAATAAAAATCTATATGAATAGTCAATATAATTAGTAAGATTTTAGAGTATAGAATTTTCAATATACAAGTTCAATTTATTAATAAAAAATAATAAAATTATTTGATATTAGCTTTAAAATAAATAATTTTCTGGAATAATTTTTTTTTTTAATTTCAAAAATATTTATTTATTTAAGCATCAATACAATTTTTTTTTTATGTGTCAGTTAACTAATGCTTTTTATACAATGCAACAAAAAATTATAAGAAAACTTACAATAATGAAGGAGCCAAAATCTATTACTCAATTCAGTAAGCAAAGTTATTTATTTATTTAAATTTTTTGTGAAACAAATGAGGAAAGTCTTTTGTTTGCAAATTAAATTATGTAAAAGTCCATCTAGATTCGTACGCTAACCTATAACATTGTATTTTATTTTATGTATATTTAAAAATTATGTTAAAATACTAATATAATTAAATATATAATTTGTTAGTAGTTAACCGAGCTTGATGACATCTTGGTTGAGTTAATAATTTAAAATCATTAAAACTAAATTAACTTAGTAAATAAACCAAAGTAGACTCAATGTTTATCTATTTATATTATATATTGAAGTCTGAAATGAAATCCCATAATTAATGTGTAGACTTTGACAATACATAAGTAACTTATCCTCTAAAATTTATTATTTGAGTAGAGCAATTTATTATTTGATTAAAATATCATTAAATTTTGATTTTTTAATAATTATTAAAAATAACATTTATTTTTTAACATTTTATTATAATTATAATTTATCATTTAAAAAAAGTTTAAAAAATTTTAATTCAAATTTTATGAACATAGAATACATGACTCTTGACAATAATCAACAACATCATCTTTATACTCTTTATATGATAATAGTTTTATAAATGTCATCTCAAATTAATTATTGTACTATAATAAGACATACTATTGTTTTAAATTTTTTTGCTTAGTTTCGATAAATCAATTATAGGTGAATTGAACGCATAAGTTCGCATATCAATTTTTAAAATAATAATATTAACACAAACATATATAATAAATATATTAATTAATTTAATTTAATTTTGGGCGTGATTGACTATTGTCCATATAAAAGAACAATTGATCTTATATGTGAACATGTAATAAATTATACAAAAACAAATGTATGACACTTTAATCAAAATTGATTGTACAATTTTACAAAAAAAATTGATATATTCATCCAAAAAACAGTATTTTTAATAATTAATATCCAAATTTAAAACTCTAAATACCAATTTATAGAATATTAAATTAAAAACAAATAAAAATATCAATGTTTATTTAAATAAAAATAACGATTCTTTTTAACAAGGGTTGCACCTTGTCTTAAATCAAAGGTAAAAAGGAAAACAAAAGAACGATGGAGGATTAAATCTTAGATAAGATTTAAAAATCAAAAGTGGAGCTGATTACGAAATTACATATAATAATAGTCAGCAAATAATTGGACTCGTCCAATTATAAATAAATGAACCTGCTACGTCTCTTAATTCTGTCGACAGTATAGTCATTCTGTATTGTGGTATCAGTTGCGCAACAGTTTAACAGCAGCAAAATTGAGCTCGGAACTTGAATAATTCATAATCATCGAACCAGAAAAGGTAAAGTTTTTCACATAAATTAATTTTCTGCACACTTTTTTCAAGAATTTTAATTCCTGCTTGTCTGCCAATTGTTTATCTCATAATCATAATAATCCTGACATTTTTGTAGTTTTCTCTTTCACCCCACTAAAATTGGGCGCATAGAAGTTATCAAAATCGCTTCTTTCTCTCTCATCTGTACTGTATTCTCTCTCTACAATGTACTCATGAGGTGTATATACATACATGTTCTATATGTCAGATACTATTAATTGGTTTATGCAGCAGCAGATTTCAGTTTTCATTTGCAACTTGAGGTGGGCCTTATTTTTTTGAATCACAAACTTCACTCCTTGCAAGTAGTTGGCTACTTGCTCTGTTTGGGACCAATTCATTCCATGACGCCATTAACATCATCTTAACCTATTTGTCTAACTTTGTAATTTTACCCATTTTTTGGTGCTCAAATTTAAGCTACTTTGTTCGTATTAGGGTTTTGTTAATCATGATTATTGTATCTAGTATTAGTTTTGATGTCATTTTATGACTTGGGTTTTGTATATACTCTAGAAAGGTACTAATTTTAAATTTTACTCTTTGTTCCTCTTTTTTTTTTTTTTTGGTTTCGTTGGCTGTTAAAAATGGAATCCCACAGATTTTTGAGAGAGAAAAGAATTAAATGAGGATCTTGCCAAAACAAGGTTTGGTTTTTATTTTCTTGCTTATACAATCCATCAATATTTTAGTTTTAGAAATGTTTTAAATTGCTTTTGAGAGTTGGGTAAACTTTCCAAATCATGATAGTTGTAATGGGTACTAGGTAACCTTTCATTGTTATGTCATTTTATACAGTCTTTGAAATTGATATCAGTAGGTAATAGTGCTGGAAAGAATCACATAGTACATATTTTACAATCAAGGTACAAACACTAAAAATGTCAAGTGGGTATCACTAAGTCTGCTTTCAACGCTATTCATCACTTAGAAAGGATATGGTCAAATGGGTCTTAAATGATTTCAATTACTTGTATTGTGGTATAAACAACATCTTAAATCTTGGTATCTAAATTTGAGAAGTTTCAAAAGTGACATGTTTTCCTCTCAAACTTATGATGCTTTAATTTATTTATTACAAGTTTAAAATTTTTAGAGTAATACTCTGTTGGCTATTGAGGAGAACTAATTTAGACAGGGTTTTTCACGGTCTAGTATTACTGAGCAAAAGAGAACAAAGAGTAAGTTGGTGTTATTTGTCATATAAACTGTAAAAGTGAACAAAAAGTAAGTTGGTGGTATTTGTTATACAAACTGTAAAAAGGAGGTTTTCAATGCAGTAAGATTATACAGAAATACTTTTTTTGTGGGGTTATGCGGTGAAAACTGTTGTTATCAACAAGGGTTTTCGGTTATTAATATTGTGACAAATTGAATACTATTTTCTTTTTTATCCATTTTAGATTTCTGGGGATTTCTTCTTTGTTTTGTGGCATAATTTGGTCTCTTTCACATCTCTATCAAAAACCCTAATTACCATTTTATTGAGTTCACCGTCACCATTAATGTTCTATTTTCTTCTCTTTCCCCCCATTTTTATTGCCTCTGTTCATTTTATGGTTTTCAGATATTTCTCATGCTCTAACCGTACTGTTGTATTTTCTTCATCAATAGGGTCAGCGAATCACAAGTCTCCAGCTTTTATATTATGAAGGAAACCACCATTAAATTTATCAGCTATTTCTTCTCCCATGGTTCTGTTCTGATATTTATTGAAGGTGATCTGGTGCAGCTCATTTGGCTATCTTTGGGGTCTGTTCGTTTCTAATGTTGCTTACCCCTCTGGTCTGACACATCTACTTCTCATAATTTCAGACTACTACCAGTTGTCTCTCATTCCTTTTATACAAATAATTCAGATCCCCCAGTTGACATTCTAGAGATTTCCATGGTTGTTGAGATAGATATTTCAGATTAAAGAGTTGAATAATTTGCTATATTTCTTTTCTATTTCTTCAGCTAGCAAAAAGATCAATTTTAGACTAGATACATGAGTGCCGATGAATCAGGTGCTAGCTCCATATGGAATAGAGAGCAAGATATTAAATTTGAGAAAGCCCTTGCGTTTTATACGGAGCTTTCATTAGATCAATGGGAGAAGATTGCGGCTGCTGTCCCTGGGAAATCCATTGAAGAGGTCAAATGCCACTATGAACTCCTAGTTGAGGATGTTAACGAGATTGAGTCGGGCCGTGTGCCACTGCCTTGGCACGATTCATCTTCAGATGGCTCAATGGGCCAAGTGGGTGATAAAGGAAATGGTAAAAAGGGTTTCAATCTTGGGCAAGTTAATAGTGATTCCATTCATGGTGGTAAAACCTCAAGGTCTGATCAGGAGCGTCGCAAGGGGATCGCTTGGACAGAGGAGGAGCATAGGTGAGTTATCATCGCTCTTTTGTATATGTTTTATGGTTTGCCTTTTTATGTTTTCTGCTACTAGAAACAAGTGAAAATTGAAACATCTTATCAATCTTGGTTACTACTTCTGATTATTTTTTTTGATTTGTGGGTCTTGTTCAACTTAATAATTAAGATTAAACCATATGATGCTTGTGAGTATTTCATGTGTGGATTCCTATGAACTTGTTTTGAGAACCAACTTCAAGAATATGTGTGCACTTATTTCTATTTGCATTAAATGCTGTCTTGATCTAGTGTTATATCATGGACAAGGCGACTACTGCTGCAGTAGGCTGCTCTTGTGCACTGAGTTTGCTATCTTAATTTGGTAAACAGTTAGGATTAGCTGATATTAAGGAGTCATCAAGCCCTAGAGATTATGATGTATTCCAGATTGATTTGATATTAGGGAGGTAGAGGATCCAATATACCTTCTTGGAATAAGAATCCATGAGCACCTTAGAACCTTGTGCTTTCTTTTTTATGTACTGGTACATGTGTCGGAGGTCAAGAATTTATCTGCTATGGTTTACTCGTTCGAAGTCTTTCTTTAGGACTTGTTTCATTGATAACTCTTTATTCATATCCTACTTATGTTCAATAATTTGACCAGGTTGCCTTGTCCTCTAATATGGTCTAGTGCAAAAGGGGTATTCATTTATTCTTTGAGGCCTGCTTCTTGTCAGACATCTATCACATTACATCTTATATACTATTTGGTTAGTGCCTTTCCCTGGAAGTGCTTTGCTGCAATCGACCTTATTGGGGGGACTAAATTAAGGATTGGGTAGTTGATGGTTCATTTTCAAGACATTATAAATTGACTGTGGACGATTGCTAGCACATTTCGGAACATTCATTCCATACTTCTTCTTTGGTTGGTGGTAGTAGACACAATCCACCAGTTTATGTTTAGGAACATAAAAAGAAAAGGAAAACCGAAAAAAGAAGGAAAAAGGAAAATCTTCCATCACTCACCATTGGTATCTCAAGATCGGTGCTAGATTATTGTGACATATCTCTTGTATGCTCTTAGAAGGGAACACATATCCCTATAGTTTTGCAGTTTTGCTCTTAAAATGTGGTGAACGTATTTTGTATAAAAGCAAGTAATGCTGGATTCGTGTAACTTTGAAATCCATCATATCATTGTTCAGTACACCTTTGGTATTTCAGATTTTCAGGGTTTACGTGTTTGTAGAATTGAGTGATGCTGTTGGTAAAGTTGAATGAACTCGTGTATTGCTCCTAGTTGTAGTTAAATCTAGCCTGTTTCCACCATGTGGATATTTCTTTATGTTGACTTTGACATTACCTATGAATGGAGTACCATCTAAGGAGAATGCCAGGACTACAGCTTTCCAGTCATCTGGTAATTGAGAAGCAATTAATCAGAAAATAAGAACTACTGGCTTAATGTAGGATAAGGTTTTTGACTGAGCAAAGAGAGGAGAAAGATTTATTTACATACTTAGTTGAATTTGAATTCAGTTCATCCTTTTGGTTTTTAGAGTTTTAATAGGTGCTTTATCACCAAAAGGGAAAAGTTTTAGTTGAGGTGAGGTGAGATGAGGTGAGGTCGTATAGCTGTTGTGCCACAAATTACAACTTTTTCTATAGGTAGTTTGGACCTGAGTATAAGGATTGAAGATTACACTGTTTGTAACTAAAATGACACAGTAATACTTTTCATTTGTCAATAGTTTTAGAGGTTGCTACTGGCTTTCAAGTGTAGGCTTGATTTTTATCTTCTGGTCTCGCAACCCTTCCCACTATTTTAAAATTTTCTGTTTCTCAGTTTATACAAAGTCTTAACCATTCACTTGGTTTTGTTTTACTGATACTTTATTTACCTATCAAAGTAAATAAATAAACATATTTTGCTTCAAGTATTTGCGTAGTAGATGTAATCCTTTGACTTTTTTAATTTTCAAATTTCGTTTCTGATTTCTGGTAGCAGATACAAGGGACTTGTCCTTTGTCATACTCATATATTGCGTGCATGATATACCAGCTGTACTTTGAGGTCCCGTATAGTTCTATTTTGGTGGGTAAATTTGTGCGAGGCTAAGGTTGGAGTCCCTCAGCCTGAGTATCACATTTGGACAATTGAGATTTTGGTTCATACTTATATTTTTCCGGTGTGATAAGAGTGGTAGTCCACAAATATGGTCGGCATCTTACAGGAGAATCGAAAGAAGTATTTGCCTTGATCACTTTGGAACAATATGTCTTCTGTAGATATCTGTTTCTGTTTGATCATTTTTGTTTATTTGTAAGATATCCCAGTTCTGGAATTTTGCGCTATAGCCTAGATTCCTTCGAATTTTCTTTCTTGACAAGAAGTTTAAGAGCACTGATACGGCACCTGGATTTTTCTTACCACGAATGTTTGGAAGTGCATCATGAGTTGTACTGTACAACACATGACACAATTCTGGGTATAACTTTTCCGGGTGCCTTTTGAGTTTTGTAGGAACTTCTGATCTCTGTGATGCATTTATAATGCATCTGTAACTGATAGCATTAGCTTTTGATTTTGCATGGGAAAAAATCTTTACATTTTCTTCCCACTGAACCTCAATTTCAGGCTAACAAAATTCTATCCTTAATATGATATTTAATACTGAGTGCTTTTCTCTCTGTAGTTTAATTTCTTGTTTGTTCCTGTGAAAAAACAGGCAATTTCTTCTCGGGCTGGATAAATACGGTAAAGGCGATTGGCGGAGTATATCCAGGAACTTCGTGGTGACGAGAACACCTACACAAGTAGCAAGCCATGCACAGAAGTATTTCATTCGTTTAAACTCCATGAACAAAGAGAGGAGGCGAACAAGCATACACGACATCACTAGCGTCAACGGTGGTGACATTTCGGTGCCTCAAGGACCAATCACTGGTCAAACAAATGGTTCCTCTGCCGGAAGTTCATCCAGCAGCAAACAAGCTCCGGCAGCTCCTTCTGGAATCGGCGTGTACGGTGGAACAACTATAGGGCAGCCAGTAGGTGGACCCCTCGTCCCAGCAGTTGGGACACCGATGATGAATCTTCCCCAGCCAGCACACATGGCATATGGCATGAGGGGCCCAGTTCCGGGACAAGTGGTTCCTGGTGCCCCGATGAACATGGGTCACATGGTTTACCCGATGCCCCACCCATCTGCTCATAGGTGAGCAAGCTGTTGCTTGCTTGAAAAACTGTACAAAGGAGGGTAGGGACTATCTATATTGCTCATGCTCATTTTGGGGTAATTGGGTTCTCGACTCGAGCTAAAATTATATTTATATAGAGTATTTTGCTGCAGACTGTCATTTTTATTTCTCAGTAAAAACTCAAATAATCCGTGGGAGGAAACTGCATGCATTCTTGTTTCCTATTAGTTCTAAATACACCTTTATTAATGGTTAGTTGTGGTTGAGGTGGTAGCCATTGCTAGACGGAATAAAGGAACAACCTTTCTCAAGGGAAGGTTGTAAAGAACAGTTTACCATTTTCTGGGTTTTCTGGCATATCAACAGTTAAAGAATCTCTGAAAGTTTTTGGCCTTTCTCCAATGGTTGGCATTTACCTCTGTTGGTGTTTGAGGTTAATTTAGTATTTGGATAAGATTTGAGATGTTTGTAATTTTTATTTATTTATTTAAATTGAATTGGCCATAACAAAGAATCCACTGTTGCTATTGGTTAGCACCAATAACTAGTCTGAGACGGGGGAGGCTCCCTTAGACCTACTTCCATAACATGGAGTCTCCTGAAGCAGAGGCGGTTGCGGCAATGGCAGTGGTGGCGCTGCCATAGTCGTTAAACTTGAATAGACAGACAATTGAGGTTTGAGGTCCGCCCCAGAAAGAACTCTGAACTTTTCATCATATAAATCTGTTTTGTTAATGTCAGATATCAGGCATAACAAATTCAATTTATCTAGACTGTAATAGTTTTAGGATAAATCATTTTTGCATTCCAAATTTTTATATTTGATCCGGTAGAGAGCAAAATGTAAGGTTTTTAAGTTTGAAAATTCAAGCGACTTATTCTTCATTTATTATTAATAATAAATTAATTTTACTTTTATATTAATTAAATGTGTCATAAATATCATCTTCGAGAGAAGGGATGTCATAATTGGGGTTTTGAATAAGACGATCTTTTTCTTTTTCATTTTTTTCTTTTTCATATTGAAAAAGAAATAAGAATGGGAGGTGTTAAGCTTTTTATCATCCT